>JANGFJ010000120.1:0-85742 GCA_025758675.1 Naganishia antarctica | reverse complement strand
CCCGCCCCAGCATCGCAAAATGGCTCCCCCAACTCCTCCTCAACTACACCCGCAAATCAACCCACGGCTTCTCAACAAACGTCATAATCCTAGACCTCATCGGCTCCGTCACATCCCTCGCAGAACTCGTGCTCGCTTCCCTGCTCGCACACGATCCGGCAGGGATCGTCGGGAATCCGGTAAAGCTCGGGTTGGGCGTGTTGACGGTTGGGTTCGATCTTGTTTTTGTGGTGCAGCGGTATGTGTTGTATGGCGAGGGGAAAGACGAGGCGCAGGGGACGCAGGAACGGCAGAGCGTACCGGATGAGGAGACACCGTTGTTAAGCTCGTGACCGTAAACCGCACAAACGTCAAACACAACACTGGTAACGAGCACTCCATAATGGACAAACAACTCCGCCTTTCGGTGCATGGAATTCTTCATTTGATGTTGCATGAACGCACGTCACTAGTGACATAACAAGTCGGGGCATCTACTATGCCGTATACAGGGTAGGCGCGCGCGCGCGCGCGGGAGGAACAAGAGTCTAGTCTATCTACTTTCGGACTATGCTGGATACATGATGCTATTTGTTGCGTCTCTCCCACGTCCCTCGTCTCGTCTCGTCTCGTTCTTCTTTATTTTCCATCTACCGGTCGCTCGTCCTCGGCTCCGGTTCATCCCATGCTGTTGCTGCTTCCCGTCACAAATGGGCCTCAAAGCCATGCTGGGTCTGCGAGGTATGCGATGATGAAAGCGAAATCGGGAAAATGGTATCGTGTGCTTGTCACTGATGCTGCTACAAGCAAGCAAGAGCGTGAAAGCGTGGTGGGTGAAATGTCGTAGGTCGAGCCCCCATGGGGCATAATGTCGTACATAAAGTGGGAAACCCCAAGGTATTGTATACAGTCGTCAGTCGTCAGGAAGTCGTAATGTGGTCGTCAAGTGTAATTCCGTTGCAGACTTGCGTGCCCGTTCATCCAGAGAGTCGGCGCAGTGCTTTCGGGATGGCGGTTGCGGCCTGTTGCACCGGGTGAAGCGCATGTCGGTGGACAGGCACGGCATACTGCGTCGGAGCGGCGTGCATGTGCGGGACCATGACTTGCTTGTGATGCGATGCCATCTTGGCGTGATAGGCCCTCGGCACCATGTTTTCCTTTTGATCGTCGTGGACAACGGAAACACCGATCTGAGGAACGGGAATCCCGGCGGCGGTAGCGACAGCGATGATGTTGGCGTCGATGAATGGATCCGTCACGCCGTAACCGGGCGTTATCGGTGTGCGAGGCATGTCATCACCGGCTTCAGACGAAGCACAACTGCTGTACGTGGCGCTGTTCGGGCTCGAGTTGATATCGAAACGACGCAACGACCAAGATGATACAAGGCCGGGCGCGGTGAGGCTGGAAGCGGGACTGATCGGCGGCGGCATAGTGATGTATACCCAGCGTCGACCGGTTTGATACCATTCTCGTACGATGACTGATGCACGAGAGTAGTAGATGGGCGCGTACTTGTCGACCACGATCTGAGATACATCCTTGAGATGTTCTCCGAGGCAAATGTCCACCAAGCGTGCGACCTTGATGATCTCCTCTTCTTCACGTTGAACAGGCTATGAAACAAAGAGGCAAGGTCAGTGATACTGTCCCTCCGGCGGAGAAACTGCTACTCACATGACGCGGTAGACCACAGATGAAACGAGCGACCATGAGAGACCCAGCGGCCAAAAGGGAAGGCTTGATGCCAACAAATTCGCGATGGAACAAGGTAATCTCCATCAGGAATCGAGCAATGTGTTGTGTCCTGGTGTCTTCCTTGTCGTTGCCCATACATGCCATCCTCATCCAAGCTTCAGCAGTCGGGTGACCGATCGTCCAACCGATAGTCTGCAAGACGTGACCTTCCATCTGGATGAAAGCGGTTTCGTCATAGGCTTTGCAGCACATGTCGGCGAGCTCTCGTACGGTTGGCACTCGGTCCTTGGCGTCTTCAAACTTTGCGGCGATCCAAAGAGCAGCACAGCCGACAAGCTGGTAGTGCTTTTTGTAGACTACCCGCTTCGAGACGTAGCGATCGACAATGTTCATGGCTAGGTACAATACTTCGGGTCGAAGACGGAACTGCTGGTGGATCTCGATGAGAAAGTCGACCAGGAATGGCCGCATATACCATTGGAGTTCCGGTTGCATATCCATGAGGTCGGCGGATGCCAGAGTCAAGGACTGTAAAGAGGCCAGTTGTCAACGAGGTGATCATGATGCCCAACGAGATCAGACTCACCTCCATAGAGTACATATAGGCAGTGACTTCATCGTGGTATTCGTCCTCGAACAAGAGTCGGTTTTGATTGCGCACAGATCTGGGTTTTGCAGTAGCCGCAACCACGTTGACTTTGTGCTGGTTGTGAATGGCTGCTGCCAAAGCACGAGCTTTGCTTGGTGAAACACTCTTCTTCATCGCCGGTTTTGCTGCTTGAGGTTGCATTTGCGAAAGATCAGCTGGCGAGACAGAGGATCGCTTTTTGGATGAAGACGCTGGGCCACTTGAGTAGGTGGAGCTAGGTCGAGATGTCCTGGTGGTGGGAGCGGGAGGCATGGTGAAAAACGTGAGAGAGATTCGGGTCGTGAGTTCGTTTCAAGAAGCGTAGCGCGATGCTGTGTTGAGGTTGCACAGAACGGTGTTGACGTGAGAAAGAGGTCGTTATAGTTGGAGAGGATGGTCGATCGTAAGAGCCGTCAAGGTTGTACGTTCGTTTTGGTAGGAGGTTTCGGAATCCAGCAGCGTGTGACAAAGAGCAAAGACAGGATTGAAGTGAGCCGAAGAAACAGGTGATGAGGTCGTTTTAAGGCATTCCAGGAAGCATGTATCCAGTATAGCGACAAGGTGGTTGGCTATGTGGTCCAAGTCGAAACCTTCAATGAAGGTCGAGCGACAAGCAAGGACAGAATTTTTTGATTGCGAGCTCAGAGGTGCAAAGTGATGCCAACCGATGACACTCCAAGATATATGTCCCCTACGTGCCAACGTAGAGTGACCGGTCTGCTAGCCTGAGCTTCCGAGTATGTCAACTCCATTTGACGTGAATTGCGATTGTTCAAGTGACCATATGGCCAGTAGTGCCAACTTCACAGACAAACTGTAACCTTTGCGTGCATGAGAGCGCTCGCTCAAGCCAAAGCCCAACGGCTGAGACTCGTCAGGCCGTAAATTATTCCACCGTCGCGATGTGTGAAATCGGAGAAAACAGTCTGCGAAACTCGAAAGTTGCGTGGATCGAGCGAGTTATGGAGCGAGGTGATTTGTGGATTTGAGGTGTGAATGGGAAAGGATGGATAGATGCGAGTTCCTAGCCCAATTTTATTGAGACGGTCCATTTCACCGCATGGCTTGTTGTAGGCACAACGGGAGGGCAGGAAGGGAGAGAAATAGAAGGAGAGTGGGGGGCGTGGTACAGAAAAGACAAACTACTAGGGCTTGGATTGGCACTCACAGCAAGAGATATTACTAACGCCAAACCTTCCCCAAAGTCCGCCAGACGCGCTCGTTGGATGTAAACCGACTCTCGTGGAAAATTAACGCGTTGGCTGTACTCCCGTTCCGCGATGATCTGACGGTACAGAAAAAGTTGCCTGCTTCCACAATGGGGCGGGGCGGGGGTTTGGGAACTTTTTTGGGCAAAGGATGGTGATCCCGAGAAAGGAATGCTACCGGCCTTTTGGCGGAACGGCAAGCACAGAAGGTAGGTAATCAGATAATTTGTGGCGCGGCGTCGTCGGGCAAGGTCGTTGTTGAATATCGAGCAGTTATCGAGCATGAGTAAAAAAAGATGAAGAGAATGAACAAAGGCCGCAATCAGTTATCGCGTTTCTGCCACAGATGCCATTTGAAAATGAAAGCCAGCCATAGCGATCAGGGAACAAAGGAAATGAAACATCAACCTTCGTAGTGCCTCGTAGTGCCTGGTGGTTGTCGTGAGTGATTGAGTGATCCATTCAACCAGACTCAGATCGCTGGCCTTGCGATAGCAGAGACCCCATTTCATGAGTCTAGGCACACGTAAGTCAAGCGATTTGCGGAGCACCGACGAGAATAGATGCGAATCATGAAACCTGCAGCATGTCAATTGTCATGGACATTGCTGCACCGAGACTTCCGCTGACGCTCCCCTACAGACCTTGCAGCTGTCCATGCATATTTCTTGCACAGCGGGGCCAGCTCTGACCCTTTGATCCTACGATCGTTTGTCGGAGCAAAAGGTTCCCATGAACTGCTCGCCGTCGCTCGTCGCCCATAAACCATAACTGATCTATGCTGCCGTTCTTTCCGGAGATCTGCCACTTCGTTCCTGTCCTTAGCCAGTCCCGGGTTTCCACCTAGAACTATTGGTTCCGCCTTTGTTTCGCCTTTGCAAAACTCGCACAATAGCATTCGTGCAGACCTATCCTTGAGAAAGGTAAAATCTCATACTGTGCTGATCCATGTTCTCCATCAAACACGCCTCGGGCATGCGATCGATTGCGCTGAATATCTGGCGGCGGAGTTCGCTGGCGGGCATAACCTCCGTCCCGACGGTCCTGAACAAGCCTTCCGCTTGTGATCGACGCGACGCGCCGACGGACCGGCGCCCATCTGTAATCTTTCCGCTGCGGACCTTGTGACTTCAGATATCCGACACGAACAATGCATCTTTCTGCTTCGCCCATAATCTTGATCATGTCCAAACGACTAGGAACATAGGTAGCCCAACCGCCTTTTTTTGCTTTCACACACCGCACGTAGAGCTGCAATAGCGGTCGACCTGGTCCAAAGGGTTCTCCATCTGACGTTGTCCGCGCCTGCAAATATCGAACGCTGTGCGGCCACCATGATGTTGTCACTTCTGATCAAGTGGATCATGACGCGATCTCCGTTTAGCTTGCTCCATACAACCCGATTGTGAGGGGATGTTCGCCGCTCTATAGCGGTCACTTGCGTTCCCTCCAACATCGTCCGTGCCATCGTCAAGGGTGACGGAACAGCGAACGAAACAGCGATAGCAGTATGAGGGCTGAACTACCCTGCGGAAGCTTCAAGTCGACTTCACCAGCCCACTCGCCACTCGCCACTCGCCAGTCCACGAAATCAAAGTCGACCACCTTCCATGTCGGATTCCGTATACCCGGAGACCAGACGAGATAAGCTGTGATGCACCGCCGTCTACATCAAATGCCGCCGCCGGCCAAAAGCAATCGAACATGATTCATCATGTCGTTATTCGCGACTAGCATCCGCTGCTGTTCTCATCAGCCTCCTCTTGCTGTTCGCACTCCATCTGGCTTGACAAATCTTCGCCTGAACCCAGCTTCCATCCCGATCCACCACCCGGTCAACCTGTCACCGAGCCACTTCTCACCGAGGAACCACGCATGAACAACCTCCCGCATCCATGTCGCCCATCGTCGACTTACATGCCGCTCTCACGACATCCTTGACGTCGGTAATCGCTTGTGATGCCAGTGCAGAATAGCAACGCGAAACACAGTCAAACCAAGACCAACACAGCGAACGAAACAAAGATGGAAAGCCCGTCGTAAAAGCACTCGGATACTCACGGTCGTAGTGAAGTGGGATCTCGGAGCTTGCGTGTTGATCAAAGAAAGAGGATAATGAGCGAGCTTGAGGGTCCGAATGTATGATGGGATGCTGTGCGGGCTGGTTTATTGCGATGGCTAGCACGCGACGGTCTGGCAAGGGAAAGAGTTCAGCATACGCAATCTTCGGTGAGTGCTTCATCAAACACCACCACTTACAAAGAGTGTCGGTTTGAACGAGAGTGTAAGGTCGCGGTGGACTGGTGGCAGACTGGATTCGAGCGATCAGGTATGGCTGCGAGCAGATTATACGGTTCTTGTAAGTAAAGCAGCAATGTTGGCAAGTGACTGTATCCAACCTACCGAATAGACATATATGATTCAAGATGTCAGCGGATCTCCTACTCCTGGATGATCCTCCGCGAACGTTCGGGATAGTTCAGGCCACAACAACTGGATGGAGCGGAAGTTGCGTGTTGGGTGTTCCGAAGAAAATAAACAGGACAGCGAATGTGGAAACCCGTGTTCACCGTACCTTGCAAGGCGCTCGACGAGAGGATATCGGTGCTGGCGGACGATGCGAGGCGATAGAGTCGGCGAGTGATCGATGTAACGTCTGCGGGTCGGCTTTAGAGAACAGGCGGACGGCGCTTGAAGGAGATGTCAAGACCTGCTTCAGCGGATATCATCAGATGGGGTAGACGTCAGCGCGATTGATTGATTGCTCGACAGAGAACGAGGAGACACTGAGGGGCAGGATCTACATACCGGTTCTAGAAGTCGAGTTGGTGCGCTGCGGAAGACTTGCCGTGAGCTGTGATGGTGGTGTAGCAAGATGTTGTTGATGGTGGTCTGACGTCTTGCCGTTTTGAGTCGATTATGGCGAGGGCGAAAGCTGTGATGGAGAACTCGACAGACGACTAGACGTTGAGAGTCTGGTTCTTCTTTTCTATCAACCCTATATTCCGGAGAAGAAGCATCAGTCCAAGTCTGAAAAGTCGGATGAGCGTCGTCGGATTCAACTCCGCTATGTCACTTTTTCTCGAACTCTACGCCGACGTTGATCACATTCACCGTTTTTTGCGAAGTTCCATGGCTCCGTCGAGATATACCCGGTGCGTTTGACGATTCGCCAGGATATCCGTCGCTTCCAATATGGCATAGGGCCATCCAAACGTTCCTCCTTCCGTTCTTGTTTGTGATATATGTCGGAGCATCCATAGCACATCCCTCGCTCCCTCGCAGCCCAGTCTGCCAACGTCACCCTTACGTCCGATCTCTTCTGTGATGAGCCCCTATTCGCGTATGCGTATGTTCTTGCACTGCTTTGGCGCCGTTTCTACCCCGTTTCAGGGTTCGATCATCATCATCGATCAATGATGGTGAAGTCTGTTCTCTCTGAGCATGTCCTCCGCCGCCGCCAAAGAAGATGCAGAGTCTACTCACCAATGATGAAGGGATTGATGGATCTTGATTTAGACGGTATAGCTACTCATTCAATTGGCTGTTGCCATCACTTCTTAATAGTTGATTGCTGATTGATGGGTGACACCTCGCCTCGCCACCGTTTCCAATTTGATCGACCATCAGACCTCCTATCCAGCCATCACGCGCGGCATTGTAGTTTCCGTACTTTCCTCTATATTCCATGACTATGAAGGAGTTTCTGAGCAAACCCGATGTCACCTGGCCGTGTTCCCTGCCGGGGTCAGAGGACACCTGTTAATGCGAGTGGGAGGCGTATATGATAGCGATTGCGATACCTCTCACGGCTATGCATCCCCAGTCCGTCTTGCAGCTGAGTTCCTTGGCAGAGGGATCGTACTGGACTACTGACATCCGAGAAATCAGTTTGCAGTACGGGAGGTGAATTGATCTACGCCTTTTCACATGTCGAGCTAGAATTCAGCAGCAGTCGCGACAGACACCTTGGCGAATACTATCCACTGTCGCAACAGCCAATATCATAGCTATATGGCAGCGATTCCACTAGATGCCTCAGCTCTGAGAAGGAATGCGATGCATGCCATGCATCAAGCTGCGGAACGGAAAGCCATCATAGTCTCCGACAGTCGCGGTTCGTCGAGGCGACTTCCCCATCAGGCGTTGTTGGAGCTCGGTCGCATACAGTATATCACATCC
Organism: Naganishia antarctica; assembly: GCA_025758675.1. NCBI lineage: Eukaryota > Fungi > Basidiomycota > Tremellomycetes > Filobasidiales > Filobasidiaceae > Naganishia > Naganishia antarctica. Next base: position 78,047 of record JANGFJ010000120.1, on the reverse strand, counting down.
TGGTCGGTCGGCTTCGACTTTCGAGCAGCCTTAGAGCTCTTGTTAGCTATTATGGTCCCTTCACTAGGTTATTTAATAGGCAAGAGTCAAGATACAGCAAAGCTTTTGGGCACGATCACCTAGTAAGTGCAGTTCTTAGCTGGCCTTTTCGACTGAGAACAATGCATGTAGGTGAGAAAGCGAAGAGGACAATCCGCGGAGTGGCAACCAGGATTGCATATCAAAGCGAAGAATGCGTTTGTTGCTTGATTATCGTGTTGCCGAGATTAGGATATCCTCTTCACCGTTTCCCAATTCGGGATTCGATCAGAGTGTTCAAACCCTACGCAATTCTCCGAATTCTGTCGAATGACATTAGGCCAGGGCGATCGCATCATGGAGCAGACTCTATTGAATCTGTTTACGAATTCTATTATGTCACTTGTTCCCTCTTCGTTACGTCGCGACGTCGGCGGGTTTCAAGCAAGTTTGCCACCCAGATGCTTTGGTCTTTGGACCTTCGCTGGAGTAGACGTAATGCCATTCCGAAAGCAACCGGTGACCCGTATCAAGATATTTCGCTTGTCGAAGGGATGGCAAACTGCGCATGTGAGCCCACCTGAATTATCGGTGGCTCGGTGGTCGAAAGACTGTTGAAAGCATCCAGTTCCACTTGTGAACTGAGCTGGAAAAAAGGGTCGGCTTTCCTTCTTCATAGGTGAATCCCGGGAAGCATTTCGTTCAACCGCGGCAAACCCCGTTCGTGCCACATCTGGAATGTCACTGCTCTTGGCTCGCATGCATCTCGATTCTCAGTAGTTACAGCGGACATTTGAGCACCCTGTTGATCTATGATCTGTGTGCACATTTGTACTGCTATGTCCGAGGGTCGAGGGTTAGTAGCAGCCATGCAGCAGCGATCTTTCAGGTTCAACAAGTTTTGTACATGTATTGGGCAGCGTTAGGCAGACAATATGCAACGCAGCTTTCTATTGTGCTCTGGTGAGGTTTCATTCGAGGGACTACTCGAGCAGTCCGCCGGGTCGGTTCTCACTCTTGAGCCTCCTCCCATCTCACATGGCCTCTGATTCATCTGCTCCGGTGCCACCGTGCAACACCGCAAGCTCGCGATTGTCGCGAGAGTGGATCAGTCACTAACCAGGACTGTCGCTGAAGCATGTAATCATGTAATTAATATCGAACAGAACCGAGTCCAAGGACGTGACGTATATGGGTGCACGGGATGTCAGGCGCACCAGAGAAAGTGCAAAGGAAGTCTTCAAAGAAACGCGTGCGATATGTCGTCACGAGGGAATACATACTGCTTCCGAATCGGTAACGTATTGCTATCACCAGTCTCCCTTCCGTATAGCTCGCGCTCAAACGCCAGAAGCAAGTTACGAGAACGGTTTCCGAGCGAAGCCCCGAGCAGCAGGAGTCGCTGTAAGCAACGTTCCTTCACCCCATTTTCTTCACGACATGTCAGTCAGCGAATGGACGGGTCATTGGATTCTTTCACGGAGCAACTGTCGTAGTAAGCGAGTTGGCGGACAACCGCGGCCCGCTGTTGCGCTTGTGAACCGAACGCTGCGATCAAACTTGTACATCTGCATGGTGCATGTATGACTTTTTTCAGGCTCGGGTCTACGAAGAGCTCCACGGCGGAAGGTAATCCTATGAAGCTACCTATGATAGCCCTATGATGGATCTAGTCCGCTGTGGGATCAAACACTCGTCAGTATGACCTTGCCTCAGACTTGAACATAAGCAGAGCCCATCTGGTAAATGTGGTCGAATGCCGACACGCGTCCAAAGAGGCCTGACGCGATGCACGAGCCTTTGGTTGAAGAAAAAAAGGGTTCTTCGGTTTGCTGGTCAGTCGTGTCTCAGATTCGCTTCGATCGAGCGATGTACACCGGGCTGAGCCCCACATGACACCCATACCCTATCCCGACTTGCCTCCGAGAATTCTTCCGACAGGGCCGGTACTTCTAGGTTAGTATCTAGGTACATCTCCGGGAACTCCCCAAGTACAGCGGAGTCCCCTGACTGCTTGCACCGCTCAATTCACTGCTCGCTCCCATTTTTCTAATGCGCTTCGTCTGATGCTGGCAAGGAGGCGGTCAAACAAACACAGCGTAGACCCTCAGCGGGCCTCGGGCGTTCACGTTGCTATGGTGGCCCGATTGCTGGCTCACCTGGCCGCATTGAAATGGTGGTGGGAAGCTAAGAGCTAGATAACGCGGTGAATGAGCGGGTTGCGATTGGTAAACAGTTCGGCCATGCATTCCCCCGACCCTCGATCTCGATGAGACCGTTGAATGCCTTGCGGACGAGCCAGCTCGCAACTTCGAGGGTGAGTTAATGATGAATTGCTGGCTCCCCCTAGTCTGCCCCGGAAGTGGTCCGGTTGGAGCAGAACGATAACCAAGTCCTCAGAAGAGCAGCTAGAAAAACTCTCAGAAAGCTGTCTAGAAGCCGTCGGATGCAGCAGACTGGCAAGCCTCTCATCGGTCGTCGGCTGACTTGTTTCGAATTTCGATAGATAAGTTTTGAGTGTGACAGCAATTGCAGCCGCGTATTTCATCCGGTTGGCTCAGCTCAGGTCTCCGGTTCGCGGTTCGACGTTGAACGCGTTGAAGTGACCCCAGCTCGATAATGTAGCTAGCTGCCAGCGCTTCTCCACCATGTCCGACGCAGCTCATAGGTGGACGTTGTCTACTGTCATAGTCATGGAGAGTTCACCATTCGAATAACAGCCGTGTCGATGGAGACAGCTCAACAAGCTGCTCAACAACAGTAGCCCACGACACTAGTCCCGAACGAATGGGAAGGACTGATCGAAGAGCGGTATAGCGACGCGCAGATGAAAGCTTATCTGACGCGGACATCGATTTGATCTTTCGGTGGCTCGGAACAGGTTGGAAGGCATATCCACATCGCAGGCGTGAGCTGGCGTGAGAGGTCTCGATTTTTTGAATCATTGAAGCCGAGTACCTTATAATGTATAAGTCTATAGTCATGTGCTTTCTTAACTCTTTCTTAGTGATGGATAGGCACGTAAAGCATCTAGCGTGAGCTGGTTTATTGCTGATTCAGCGTTAATTTCTCCCTTCTTGGTTTCACAAATTCAGTTATACCAGCTACTCTGAACAGAAGCGTTTCTCAAAGCCTCTTCAACGACAAAAGACCAGTCCTTAGGAGTTCCTTAGGCAAAGCTTTCCATAGCGCGAACCGCTCGAGAGACTGCCGACGCGGACGTTGGCAAGGGATACCTCTCGCTGACTTCGATGACGGCACGAATCCTCCCAGGAGTATCGTAGTAGTGTGTGATGTAGACCTTCTGTTGATCTCATGCACATCTCTTATCGCGATCCTATCATGGCGAAGGAGCCGATAAACTTGCGTTCCGACGAAAGCGCTGCCGAGGTCCCACGCCAAGGATCGGTTGTAGTTCAGATCCGCTTGCATCCTCAACGGCCTGGCGTTCACCATCGTTCGTCGAGAATGCGCAATTAGATCACGTCAGTTATACATTTCCTCTGATACAACGTTGGCGGTATACGATACAAGTTGATGAGGTGGACGCTACAGTAATGTCGCTTTCGCCTATTCTGCCCTTCCCACTCGAACGCGAAGGCCCCTCCGATGCTATGCTATGCGTACCAACCTGATGCGCCCGGTTGCTCTGGCTGTGCTTCCTCCCTATGCGGGATGATTCCGTTCTTAATGTTGAAAAGTTCAATCGCCTCCTGCGTACATCAGCAACAATTAGCACATCAGCAAAATCGTTCAATCCATAGATGCAAACGCTAATTACCTTCCATATGTCCATCGTCATCCCTATCACGACCTGTCGCTTCGTCAATGCTTCTCTGATCACCTTGCCCGCCTCATTGTAAATAGTGCGTCTGTCTTCCTCCAACGGTGGCTCGCAAGATGCTGGCAAAGGTGTTCAAAAGTCAGTTTCGACATCACCTGAAACTGAGAAGACGAGACGAACTGATAACCGGTATTCCGCTTCCATCTTCCTTTTCTTGAATAGCCGCGAGGCCCTCTCGTATCAGAAAACTCGTATAGAAAACGTTCTCTATGCTCTGTGCGAAAGATCGAGGATTGATGACGAATTCAAAGTAATTGATCTCTCCATCCTGCTCTGTCAGCACCTTGTTCACCGCGTCGGTGTTGGTAATCGTCGGATTCACAGCTTTCGCCATGTCCCCCTGACGGATCTCTTGCGGCCTGACCTCGGGTCCGACCACCTGCTTCTGTTTCGCTCGACGATTCACCACTCGCTTGGTATGTTCGACGGCCATCATTCCGTTCCTGTCGATCACCAGGAAACGGACGGGTTAGGTCAACGCACCGTTCGTCGGAAACCGGTGACAGACTCACATAAATTCGGTCCCTGGTGCCCGATGGCTGTGCTTCATCGCTATCCAGCCTATCTTTGCCCAATCCCCAAGTCTGCCACCGCGTCTCACGGCGGGAGGCTGATCGTCGTCGTCCAAATCGAGGTCCTCTATGAGATGATTGTCCAGCCCCAACAGCTGTCTCAACCTATACTCAACCAGGGGAAACCATCAGCTCTACACACCGCCATCAAAAGCACCATCCACGTACGGCTCAAAGAAATCCGCCTCCTCAAACGAATTAGCCTCAGCCCTCATCCGTTTCCCCAACTTTGACCCTGTATCCGCATGGGTCCCGATAACCTTCGAGTCGATAACTGCGAGACTCGCGTTCTGAGCGAACCTTACTGCAGTAACTCGACGCGCAACGGGGGGAGATTAGCTGCGGCAAGGAGGAGGGCGGGCGAAAGGGGTCGTGGAGATGGGGGGATACTTACATGTCGTGAATATTTTGTTTGTGTCCTTGACTTGACGGTGGACCGTTTCCGGTGTCACATTTGCGGCATTGGCGTTGGTCGCTGTTCGTTCGCAGAGGACCTGTCAGTGATCATATGCAAAGGTCTGAGGTTACATTGAAAGAGGTGCCTACCTTCTGCCTTGGCCAATTCCACTCGAAGCTTGGCTTTGATCACCCTCCCTTCTCCGGCCGTCAAGTAAGCCTGCACTTGTGTTCCTTCCCCCAGTTCACGCCTAGAGCGCAACAGTGAGCGACCCAAGACGACGAAAAGCACGCGACAACGCACCAAGCCTGGGATCCTACTGCATCAACTTCTTGCGATTCCGGGGGCTCTTGATGCCGATGATGGCCCGTCATGGCGGATAGGGGCGAGACGTCGCGGATGGGCGGATTGGTGTCGATGGAGAGAGTGCTGTTCGTGGAGTGGAAGGATGTTCACCAGATGAGATGAGATGGTGATGGTGATGGATGCGAAGAGGATGAAGCCAGATATCTGTATCCGAAATGCGAAACATGTAACCACGCGAGTGATCGGCGAGCTGAGTTGATTCTTGATAGATGTTCATCAGGCGCTGCTGTTTGGAATCTGGTGAAGCCACGGTTCGGGGGCTCTCTATCAGTACACGCCTCAATGAAACGCCCATCTCGCAACCACCTCGCAAGTCAGCTGTTCGGGAGGGTCGCGCTCTCAAGATGAATCCACCGCCCGTTCGTACATCTCCCTCTCAGACCAACTTCACCAGATACCGCAGCTGACCCCGTTTCCACCACAGGATATCGATTCCGGCAGCGTACAGGCGCTTCTGGCGCGTCTACGTGCAGCTCAAGGCGATGCCTCGGACTCGTCCCCATTGCCACAGAATGGTCCTCTCGCTCATCAGTATTCCAATCCGGGAATGTATGGACAGCAGCAGCCAGGCGGCCTGTTTTCAAGCTTTGTGACAAACAGCGGTGCACCGACGTCATACGGCGATCAATCTACGTTTCCTCCAGTAGAGCGCGGACGTTATGGTTCGTTCAACGGGGATGATTTACACCAACAACGCCCCCAGGATACGCTTGACGGGTTCCAACTTTCGGGATCGGTGCAATCTCTCCTGTCTTCACTACAAAGCGCAACACCTCGCTCGGAATACAACGTCCCTCCGCCACACACCTCGTCGTCCTACACACCATCGCACTACCCCCTTCCGTCTCCTAGCTACCACCAGGCGCCCCCGCAATCTGCTGGATCCGGATACACGACGCAGCACTATAGTCAGTCGTACAGCAACAACTTGCAAGAACAGCGAACGCCGAATCAGGGGTTCCCGAGACCGTATGCTCCGCCCCCGCGGAAACAACAATCGCCTCCCCCTCGCGAACCTAGTCCCATCAACAGACCATCGCCGACGAGACAAGTCCGAGAGTCGCCTGGCGCTCCTGAACCGCCCGATCAGACCGCGCCGATCCCCCAGCCCGCGTCGACTCCAGTTCCGACCGTGGCGGCTCCTATGAGATATGACCCATACGACGAGGATTTCGCCCCGCCCTCATCGCCTTCGCCGCCCCCACCAGACCCTCCATCCTCCGATACATCCGACCTTCCTCGACTAGACGACGAGCACGACGCACAGGCTACAGCGGAAGAAAAGCGCACATGGTTGATCGAACAGCGGAACGAGTATGATTTCGTAAACATGTCGTTTGCGAGGGCTTCGGCGGTGATCACCCAGCTATTGAATGAAGAAACGGTGATGGAGCGTTTGAAAAAGGTCAGTAGTCGTGGCATGTGGTGTTGATGTGTCGCTGATTTGGGTGTTGTAGGTCAAGGAGGAACGGGACAAGATGGAACGACAGCTGTGGCAGAAGAGGTTGGATATCGTCAAGACGCATCGGGAGCGACTCAACAAGGCGAAAGAAGAGTGAGTGCGGTAGTTACGGAGCAGGTGTCATGATCGGAATTCTGATCCGTGACTTGGATTAGAGCAACACGTATGGATTCAAGGCTCGGAGAGGCTCGCATCATGGTAAGCCCAGGGAAAGGACACTCCACAACACACGATGGTTCATCTTCCGTGTGACATACTAGAAGGAGAAATCAGCAGCCCAGAAAGCACTCAAGCAGTACTATACCTCCCGCTGTCTACCATTCTACGACGACCTCCACCGAAAACACTTGCAGATCATGCAAGAAGAACTCGGTATCCCCGGCCTCGGACGCCCCGAAACACGAAGACGGAACACCAGCACCACAACCCCAGGAGGAGCCGAACGACCAATCACGATCGACTCAGACGACGACGATGCAGATACGATGGAGCAGGAACAAGTCTCCCAGATGGTGGTGGGTGGGGTGGCGGACGAGGAAAGGGGTAAGATGATGGCGAGGCGGAAGAAGATTATGGATTTGATTGAGAGTATCATGTCGGACGGTTCGTCGGACTGAGGGCGGACGAGGAATGGTTGTACCCTAGAAGTCCTGTATAGAGGTATGGCATGGTGACATGTGATGAATATAGGTGGTCACAAAGTAAACAAGTTTGATTCCGCTCCTAGCCCTCATCATGTTTCAATGTTTCAGATCCCTACACCATTGTCTGCTGCGGTTGATCTTGTACTTGCGCGAACCTTGGAATGAGTTTCAACTCGTTTCGGCCCTCTCTCCCCTAGATTATCCAGAAGATCTGAAGTGACCCGGCTTCCACGCAGCGATGACCGGGGCGGATACCTACGCCCGAATTCCCAACGGGCGTGACTCTGCCGCTGTAAGTGGTGCACTCAAGACCATCATCGCTGGTGAGTCCTACCTTTACATATGCAATTGAGACTCAACGTTCATTCTCTTTCGACTTAGAGGCCCACACGAATGTGTTGGATACAAGTGATAGGGATGCTGTCATCAGGGCAGTCATTACCGACCTCGCAAACCGAGACATCTCGGGTACATCGTCTGGGGATCCAACTTGGAAGAGCTGGAAGACAGACAGTGTGTATCGCCTCGACCTTATCTTGTGATGTGGTAGAGCTGAAGTATATCCACTTCTCCTTATAGCTTATGAGACCGCCTTGGAATGCATCAAAATCCTATCTCGAAGTCAAGCAGGTTCCAGCTATCTCTCGACACCAATCGGAATCCGTACCCTTGGCTTCCATGCTGAGCGGCAAACCGAGAGTCCTACGATCAAGAATCGAAGTACCAAGAGCCAACAACTCGCCGTCTCCGCTCTGTGTAACGTCCTACTACTGCATCAAACCGCACCAGACCTCTGCGTCAGCGAGGGACTCGGCGATTGGGCGATTCAGCAATTAAAATCAGATGAATCGGCGGAAGGCGACGACATGTGGATGTTCTTGATGGCAAGGCTGGTCATGGTACTCACCAGCAGAGCGACTTATGGGTTTCTCGAAAACCTGGTGGATGGATTAAATGGGTTGCAAGTGATTAAAGCTGTAAGCTCGGATCATATCGATACTTGGATCGTACTGATACCGTTCGTCTGTTAATCGGCTTGTAAAGCGACTCATTGATACTATGCGACTTCCAGGACGCTCACATCTGGCCCTTGTGGAATATATGAAGATTTTATACCACATCTTTGCACTCTATCCCGAAACTCAAGATCGGGAATGGGACAGCAGGTTTAACGAGTAGGTAGAGCTACTCCCAGGATGTCTGCGAGTCTAATGCACGCCTCCAACTATTTCAGGTTCTCTTCGATACTTATAGACCTCCTCGTGACTTGTCCGCCACATGAGCTAGTCCCACCTCTCACCAACGTTATCAACGTCTTGACCCGCTTCTCGCCCGCCGTCCTACAAAGCATAGTCGCTGCAGCCCGCCTCCTGGAAGCGGCAACGAAAGTCTTTGAAGTGACGGTCTCCTATGTGAGGAAAACTCTACCTCCTCCACCTTGGAAACCGGGGGATGCGGTTTCGTCTGCGGAATATAGTCCGGAGCAGATCGACACCCTGGACCAGGTCTTGCCCCCCCCGTTGCTAGCGCTTGTTAATCTGATCCATGCCAGTCCTGAAGCGAAGCGGCAACTCAAAGAAAAGATAATACCAGCAGACCTGTGAGTCTGCCCCAACGATATCTTGAATGTGGACTCATTTTGTCTCTGTTTCTTCTGTTCAGGGATCGTGCAGTCACTTCCGATCCCCTGGAAGAACGCTCGGACGTCCTGGGCTACATGTTACGCCTATCGCGTTCTGCCATGAATCATGTGACTGCGGCTGCCGTAGGGGAAGTGCTCTGGGTGATTTGCAACGAGAATTGTAAGCGGCCTGCTACCTCGATCCCCGAATTCTCTGGAGCTGACATACTGCCCTAACCCTAGCTTCTACCTTGTCAGACGAGATCGGATACGGCAACGCAGCTGGAATTCTCTTCCATAAAGGCATGAACCTGCCTTCGAAACCGGAAGCGAGAGTCGAGGAGATACCGAATGAGCCAACGCCGCTCAGTGACGACGACAATCACGAGGAATTGCCTCGCAACCCTCTTACAGGCTTAGTGCATACAGAGGATGACGCAAAACATCCGATGGCAGACATGACTGAAGAGGAAAAGGAGCAGGAAGCGGAGAGAATGATAGCTCTGTTTGATAGAATGGCGAGGAACCCGGCAATGCAGCTCGCGGAGAATCCTATGAAGGAAGCTGTCCGTTCTGGCCAGATTGAAGAGTGGGAAGTATCTGAACGTGAAAAGGAGCTGGAGAGTATCCGCCAGCAGGAGGAAGCGGACGAAGCTGAAGCAGCCAAGGAGATTGCTGACTGGAAGAAGAGAATGGGCAAATCAACGTAATACGGGAAAATCTTCAGGGTTCCAATGCAGCTTTTGCATGGTTGTTTTCCGTACATGGACTGGCTACTAGATGTCGCATGCTGCATAGATGATCTGTTCATCTTGCGTCCTTGTTGATAAAGTTCCAACATGCCTTGCCCTGCTCTTGGCCGCCGATGACCTCCTTCATCATATCTTCGCTTTCCACCTCACATAGATCCCGAATGCTTTCTACGCGGCTTGCCACCAGCTTCCAGTTCCGAGATGTAACCCCGGGTATAGCTCTCAACATCTCTTGCGAGACCGAGTTGAACAGTCCGGAACCTTCGCCACCAGCGGCACCTTCTCCCGCCTCTCCTGTTTCGTCGTCTCCCCCAATCGTGATTGCCTTCAATGGATCGGGTTCCGGGTGATTCAGTTTTAGATCAGCGATGATGTCTACGGTAGCTTGGGTAGATGATGACCAGATGATCCGCAGCCGAGGAAACGATAGAGTCAGGAGCACGAGTTTGCTCTGGACGGTTGTGTGGTCGATTCCTGTCGGAGTCGGTACCGCGGCCTTCTTGTCTTTCGTGATGGATCGTTGTTCTACGATGGTCTGCGAATCGCCTGTTTAGCAGCTACCTTTCAAAAAATAGGAGCCTCTACTCACTTGTAGCTGGAATGACTTGCTTTCCTCGAACTCTATCAGCAAGATAGGTTGAGCGTAATGTATGCTCATCTGTTCACATTGCGTAAATCTTTCCGCGTCCACAGTTTGAGAAGGCTTTCCAAACGGATTCTAATGCTGTCTACTCACAATCTACCAGAGTTGAAACTCTGAATCAAATCCGGCACAGACTTCCTCTCAACACACATGGTCGGAGTGATGATATAATCTCCGACGGTCAGAGTGGCCGGTATGACCAATATGTCTGCGGCATGCAGCAGAGAAGGCAAGGTAGAGCGAAATTCTCGCATATCAACAATGACCTATCGTAAGACTGCATCAGACTCCACTCCGGCTACCCTGGAGAGAGAAACGGCCTACGCGGGAAGGTTCGACATTCGTTGATCCTCCAGCATTTCGGGAACTTATAGTGCTCATGCTGCGCGCACGGCTTTCGATGTGATGTGGAGCCCTGGGATGGCCGGTCATAGGAATGATCATATTCTACGGGAAGAATGTGGTTATTCTAGATCGTCCTTTGATCCAAAGACGAGGAAAACCAATGACTTGCCGATTTTTCCCGGATGAGTCTTTCGAATGCATTCTTCTCCCTGCGCAAGCCGCTCAAATATCGCTGCTCTTCCACAGAGTCCGAATACATCATAAAATAGACTCTGACACCTAGGCCTGGATTCGAGCTGCGATAAACCTGGATTTCGCAAGAATGCCACGAAGTATCCATCGGTCAATATATACGGGCATGGGCGAAGGAGAAAAGACGATGACTTACCTCTATGCGTCTGACGAACGCCGGATCTGGATCGTACATGACCACGAATCGCGGTCTCAATTCTGCCAGGATCAGTTCGTCATCGTCGCCTCCATAAGGCCTAACAATGACCACTTCCTCGGGTTCAATCAACCCATAGAATTCTTCGTAATCTTGATCGTCAAACGCGTCGGTCAAGGTTTCCTGTGCTGACGGCGCGAGAAGGGTGTGAGAGGGATCTACCGACAGACCATCGGCATCCACGCGGGGACCTAAATCGCCTTGAAAGTCATTAGTGGCCGCCTGCGAGTGCCGAGTGCTGGAAAGATCCGAGAGGAGCTCAGTGCCAGCGGACACAAGCACAAGTGGTGCTTACAAGTCAGATATCTCAATAACTTCATTCTCCAGATCCTCTTGTCCAGCGATCGCACGATCTTCTCGTTTTTGTGAACGACTCCTCGAAGCTGCCGTACTTCCAGCCCTTGTTCTTCTTCTCTTATTCGGTGGCACTCCACCTCGCTTGTACCCAGATTGACCTGTTCTGTTGGCTAGGTTACCTGAAATCGCGTTCTGAGCATCAATAGCTCTGAGCTCGTCGTCTTTGTCACCAGTTGAACCCCTCTTGAAAGTCTGGCTGATGTCGCGCAGCCCATTCTTCCAATAGAAATATGTCCTGAGTAGCCTTTCCATCATCGTTTTCCCGGCTCCATCCGATTCGTTCTGCTGGCCTGGCGTAAATGGTTTCATGGTGGACAGATACTCCCGTAACTGTGAGCAGGTTCTGTCACTGTTGCAAAGGACAAGAACCGCATTGCTGGCGGTTGATGCTATGGTGTTCCAAGTATCAGGACTCGAGCCCCACTGTTGCTTTATCAATCAACTTACTAAGGTCGATTTCCAGGCCGTATGCAATCTCTGTTTCAATTTCCTCCAACACCTGGCCCAACAAGTTCCATTTAGGAAGCTCCTCCAGTACAGGTTGCACGCCTTCTGGCCATTTGCTCTGCTGCTTTTTGCGTAAGATCCGATACCCATTGGCGTCCGACTCCGCCTGACGTAGAGCTTCCCAGTCTTCCTCGTTGTTATCAGAAGATCGAGCACCGTTTGACGCCTGTGATTTGCCTTTATTGGTAGTGACATAGACTCGTTTTTTGGCAGACTGAAATAGCGTGTTGGCGGCGTCTAGATAAAGCCAAGGTGACTGGTTCTGCTTTGCTGCACCTTGCGTAGTCGAATTCGACGCAATGATGGTTTCAAGATACGAGTTGTATGTTACGGAGTCATAGGACAGAAGGTACCTGGTTGCAGCAAGTTAGTCGATATGGTGTACCGCGACATCCTACGCAATTAGACGCACGTGAGAAGTCTCCGTAATTCTTGTAGATCGCCCACCAACTTTCTTGTCTTCTGGCCTACTCGATGCCAGACGGGATCCAACTGACTTCGGACGATTCTATCAAAGTTTCTAAATAGCGCATTTTCTACAGTGAAGTCATCAATGTCAAGCTGCGACGTCAGGGAAGAGGAAGATCGCGCATTGCCCCGTTAGCCTCACGTCTCGACGATCTTCCGGGATGTTTCATTTACCGTGGTGTTACTCCTCCGAAGCTCGGCCAATGTCGCCTCCATGCATTCGATGATAGCGCTCTGGATGCTCGCCATCAAGGGCGATAGCGGCTGGTACAGTTCGATGACATCAGCCCTCCGCTGACCCAATGACTCGTGGACCTTTTCGTGAAAGCTTTAGGAAATGGTCTGCGTCAGTGCTTGGATCCGGCGTTAAAGAATCATATTTGCATTTACGCACCGAGGCCACAAATGCACTTGTCTCAAACAGAGGTTCTTCATCGTATTCTGCAGCGGAGAGATGCCAAAGGTAAAGCTTTCCGGCTCATCTGAAAAGGCTTTCAGGAATCCGTTCTGTGCGCGCGACGGATGATCAACCATTGACTCAACTGTTACCAGATGCATGTACTTACCAAGTTCTCCTGTCTGTATAGCCTGATGATGAACGCTTCGATGCTGTTGGAGGTCACCCTGTTTACAAACGGATTTTAAGAACATAGCCGGGACACAATATCGAGACATTACTTACCTCTCAGCATGTAAGACGATCATACCAGTAATCAAGTTCGTGGGTACGTTCTTTGCTATAAGTGAATATACCCTCAGTGATCACATCTCTTCCTTTACATTTGCGAATAGTCCTACTCAACATATCCACAACTAGAATCCGAGATGTGACAGAAATCAGTCCACCTGATTCGTACAGGCTCTTCCTTGAGTCGAGACAGCAGATCAGTCAGCATCGGTGCTTTAAGCTGGTTGAGCTTGAGGAAGGATGGACATACCGTACTTTGCTCTGCATTTCATGACCAACGACTCTTAAACCTGGTTTTCGTACACCCATCGTAGACAGCTCTTCCCCCAGACCAGTTTCATCGTTCGGTGAGGCATTCACCTATGGAAGTTGATGTCGCTCTCAGCAACGGAGACCGGAGTTACGATGTTTTCAAAATGACGATGGCCTTACCAGAAGAACGAGATTCCTTTCTCCGTCATATAACTTCATCAAATTGCATATGATCTGGAAAAATAGCAAAAGCCGGTTGAGTATCTCCCTTGGTACCTTGAGATGATCAAACCCAATACTCACCCTTCTCAATCCCAACCCTTTCGCTAAAACCAGCAGATCATCCTCCTCTGGTCCTGCTATATCTCGGATGATACTCTTATGAAACCCGAGCAGCGGGTTGTGTTTACGGGCTCGAATCAGCCCAGTAACGGTGGTCTGATCCCCTCCAAACGTAGATGCCGAAGCATCATTCATCTTGGACAAACTGTTGACGTTGATTGCTGTTTGGGCTCTCGTTATCAGGATGGTTGATCACGGGCTGGAGAGTTTGTGAGGTCCCGGTTTGTGATCGTGGATCTGGCCCTGAGGTTGCGCAGCTTTTCGCCAGGCCGCCTGGAAGTACTCCGAGAGGAATGACTTGGCGAAGAACTTCAGCCGTCTCTCCGGAAGGTATTCAGGTCCAGGTTTAAATCTAAGTAAGAAGCGCAGAAGCATTCGTAAAGAGGAACTGAAGATCGACGAGCGATCGGCAAACCGCAAACCAGGATTCGTCATCACCTACCTTTCATTGCCGCCATGCCATGCGTTTAGTTGGTAACCCGCGTCAGCTTTTCCGCTACAAATTACAGCCCTATAGGTAGCAGGCATTTACCATGGTAGGTGCCATCAGAGCTATTGCCAAACATCCATCAGCGCAGCATGCACCCTTGAGTGTTTCATGGCAGACTGTGAAATCGCCGACCGGATTGCGCTGGATGGATCGTTAGTCCAGCAACAGGGAAGGGGTGAACGGCCGAAGCGATGCAAAGTGCATTCGATCGAGCTGTCAAGGTCGCTTTTGAGTCTGTCTTCCAATTGCCAGGGTCAAGCTGAAATAAGGATCAAAGCAGTGCTTCAAGCTTGTCTTCGGGACGTGTGTATGAACCCAAATCCTCGAGAGCCATGTCAGCTGATAATGCTGTCGGAGGAGTCGCGGATATTAATAAGAAGCTCCAAGTATCCCACGGTAAACTTCGAAGCACTATCATACTTGCCGCCTTCGTTCTATGCCAGAGGGACTGCCCCCAGGAGCCTCCTCGTGACGATCAAGGTGTGCGACTGAGTGTATGTCTGGGTGGGTGGTCATCGACGAATATACAAAACGTGAAACATAACTGCCACAACGTCCAGCTATAAGCATGGAAGAGGGTGTCACGTCCGACTCTAAGCAACGAAAAGGGTATCGTCCAACAGTGAAAGCGATGTTGTCCACACAACCTTGACATCCACGACCTCACGGGATTCCAGGGTGAGTTTCATCCGCATGCATGGGACGAGTTGACCGGCAAGAGAAAAAGATGTGGAGCCATCAGGAGTCGAACCCGAGACCTCAACCATGCTTATTGAATGAATCAATGCTAAGATTGCGCGCTACCAACTGCGCCATAGCCCCTTATATGTATTTGAGATGTTTTACAGCGTGTATACAGACAGCTTGGTTTCAAGGCTTTTCCCGCCTTCGTGAACAAACTGGAGCTATCTTGTTCCATGATAAGGTCGCATTTATTGTTCGAGCTGACGATGGTAGAATGTGTTGTTATGAGCTTGATCTGTATAACAATGCGCTTAGGTCGAGCCCTTGGTTTTGTCCACAAAGAAATAGTTTGGAGCAGAGTTTGGGTTGGAAATCATGTCCCTATCCAACCTCCCGGTGCCCAATCACTTAACAATAGGTTGGCTGTCTTCAGCTTTCCAGTGGTATCCCGCAACTCTGTGGGATAAAGAGCGGGGACCCATGTAGCACAAGCTCAGCCTGCCGCAGTTGCGTTAACTTGCGTACCGTCGAGAGAGGTTCCGATCATGGCAACGGGATCGGAAAATCGGCAGACCACCATCCGAGTGAATCCGAGACCAGCAAAGCTCGGGGAGGAGGAAACCTTCCAGCGGTCCAGAATAATACAGCAGCAGCGCAGTCTTTGGTAAGTGTGGTGGTGATAAGAGATATCAAGAACAGGTTGCTGATAGTTTGAAGGACCCGGAAGAAGATGGTATCGAAGTGGTAAGATGGTTATGAAACTAGTCCAGCTGCGTGATCTGGAGCGAAGTCCGCAAGACAGTCCGCCGCAACAGCATCTTCGGGTCCCAATGAAAATCTGGAAGCAGTCTGCTCATGGATCAAGATGAGATCCCGCCGATATATGAGAGATTTTCGTGTGCGTGGGAGGCTATGATTTTCACAAGCTCTTCGTGTACAGATGTCGAGTCTCGTGGTAGGGCCTTACCGGTGTCAAACTGGATTGAGCGAGGTCGAGTCTGCCGTTTTCATGAAACTAATATTCAGGAAGGAGAGCACCGGGATCTTTCGAGGGCAATATCAGCCCTGTGGCGACTGATTGCAAACGGACAAATTTGCACAGGACGGATACTACTGAAACGATAGACCGGCAACCATAAGGCCAAGAGTGATGGAGGAGACTTGCCAAATGATAGCGTCAGTGAAGAAACCACAATTGATGGTAGTGAGTACGAGGTCGTCTCCCGATGAAGGTACCGGCGCCAAGATCAGCCGTTTCTTCCATCCAGCAAGGGAGTCCGCTTCGAAGGAGTTGAAAACGGTCAATGAAAAATTTCACTCTCCTGCTCGTGCAAAGCTCAGCGATGCTTGTGCGCACCAGGCCTCACAATACTCCCGTGATGTACTCCGAATCATATCCGAAGTACAAACTGCCGAAGGATGCGCACGCACTCATCATTGCGCATGTAAGAGTAACGCTTCGCCAGGATCATCTTCCCTATCTGATGCGATCCGAGCTCCTTGAACTCACTTCTCCATATTAACGGCGCCTCGGTCCCAATAGTCGCACTGGAATAGGTGATGACAGCGCGTCCAGGCATTTTGTCTATCCCAGATCGAAGATTGAGAGGTAGCCCAAAAGGACAGTACTCAAGGGAAAGCAGTAGACTCTGGGATCAACAAGGTGACCCATTCAAAGACAGCGGGCCGGCCTTCTGAATAGGCTATTCAAGGAAATCTCACTGCCAGCATAGCTTCTAAGAAGAGGATGTCGAATATTGTCAATGCCCGATGTAGGCTCAGCCGTTCAGGCATACTGGCCTAGTCGCAGTCATGAAAGATGAGATAATGAGGGGCATATGGAGATCAGGTGCGATGTGGCGGTGGTGCGCCTTAGCTTGGGCTATTGTCAGAGGCCCGCTGGCAGACGGGCATCTGTTAGAGCCTTTCTGGGATGGCGAGCATCATATCATTGTACGGAGAATTGGAGTCAAGATGTTATTGTTATCAGCGCGTAGACTGTGGACCTTTAGTCGATCAATGTTCATCATCGACTCGGTCGCTGATCTTGGCTTGGGGTCGAAGTCCGCCAAAAATGATTTTACTGAACGCGACGGATTGGCAAGTCCTGATATTCTGCATACACGCAGAACATCGCCTGCCATGCGCACACAGAACAAGTTTAGCAATGAGATTGTGAACAAGGATTCCAGGCTCATTGCAAGGATAACTGCTGTATCTTTTCGGAAGAACTCATGCCCTAAACTCTTAAATTAGCCCTCACCGATTCGCCGTCGCTTCGGGCTGCATGGTATCGGCTCGACCCTATGTACCACTCAAGATAGCTCTAGTTGTTCAAGGAAGGTGGGAAAAGCCTTGAAACCAAGCTGTCTCTATATACGCTGTAAAACTTCTCAAACACATCAAGGGGCTATGACGCAGTTGGTAGCTTAAACCCCTCGAACGTCCAGCAAGTGAGTCGCTCACAGCACCTTTGCGGCGAAGACGGGCATAAAGGACAAGCTGCCCAAGATCGCGGATCACGGAACATGTTTTCAGGGAAGAGTCGTTCTCCCGGATATGAAGTGTATATCAAAGGTGTGTCTTCGAGGCATCGCGATGTAAGGTGGATACGTAGCAATACTTGAATATGCCGACTTGTATTATTCGTGAAATATATATATCCGACTCGTCATGCACGCTGCTTGGGCTTCAACATCATCGCTCTTTCGCGGATAATGCGTCCATCACCGGTCTTCATATCCACGAGCTTTAAAACCTCGAATCCACGTTTATGATACATAGGGTATCCCTGTTCGAACATGTTTAGTCAGTATCTGCTCAGGAGCGGCACGGCAACACGACGTACTTCTTCCGAAGACAACAAGAACAGCGGGACCCGATCCCTCTCCGCCGCAGCAATCGCCCATTGCAGCAACGTTCCGCCCACACCCTTACCCTTTGCATGCTGGGCGACGACGATATTATCCAGACTCCAATGCGGTCCAGGCACCAGCTTCTCCGCTTCCGTCCAACCATCCAGTAGCGATTCGAACATGGTATGATCCAGCCCGGATTGGATATATGTCTTTTCTTCGTCTTCCGCGTGGTTCCCCAGGTCCATTGTGATTGAAGTTCCGGGCGTGGTCGTTCTGCGTTCTGCCTGTGGACTGGTATATATCACAAAACCGAGCATGTCTGAAGGGTCGGAATCGTACACTGCTTTGAAGCAGACTTTATTCGGTGTCAAGTTTTGATACTGGTAAGTGGAGCGCCGTATACCGTAAGCTAAGATGCGGGGAGTCAATCAGCACGAGACCAAGAAAGTGGCGAGATATAACCCTCCTACCTATCCGTTCTTCCCTCTGCGTCGTGTAATCCGGAAACAGCGACATGCTCAACTCGTTGGCTGCCCGCGAATCGTATTCCAGCTCAATCATTGCGGGTATATCGTCGAGCGTAAGCGAAAGGCTGCCCATTGCATTCGAAATGATACAGAGCATGAGCGTCAGCAAATATGATTGATTGAGCCTCGGGCGGCTTACATGCGAGTTTCAGGCATCTTGGTGCTGTATCGAATCTGAAACTAGGTGTCGTGAGGTATTCGGGATCGTCTCAGGTCGCTGCGAGGATGTGTCGCGTGTGTGTCAAGCTCATAAGCGTATTCCGTCAACAAGGCCAGCTTGAGAGGAGAGTTGATGGATTAGTTGATGGGTGGATGAAGCAGCTGATCGGGTCCAATAATCCGATCACACTTCTCTGGTTGCCGATCGCCTTTGCTTCATCATCGCTCCTGCTTTCAATATCTGACAACTTCTGAGCTGTTGTTCGAACTATCCCAAGACTCATTTATTACCTTCTGAATCGCATTCTCAAGTATCGGTAGTTCGAGTCAGCTCACCACCTCATCCACACTTCCAACGGCTTCAAGCCCAACAAGGAAGATTCGTCATGTCGCAACCTCCCGCGCTCCTCTCATCGCCGGCGTCAGAACTGGTTGCAAAGCTGGAGCTCGAGGAACACTTTGAAGGAGGATTCTTCAAACAAACAGAAGCGATACAGGATGGTGAGTCTGCCGACGTGGTGCCCGTCGCCCGTGTTTTCGCTGACCCATCTGACTGACGCAGGTGATGATCTGAAGGCAACTCAGATTTACTATCTCCTTAACAAACAGAGTCCACGAGGGAGGATGCACATGAACCTGAACCACGTAAGCAGTATCCTAGCAGATTGTCGTGTTCTGCCAACTCACGTATCCGTCAATATAGACTTTCCACATCCACCATTCCGGACGATCCCTCTACACTCTGATCAAACCCCCTTCATCAGCCGACGAGAAACCCATCGTCAAGCGAGTCATCATGGGACCCAACATCGCTGCTGGAGAGTTGCTGCAACTTTACGTACCCGGTGGATGGTGGAAGGCTTCCGAGATTCCGGCAGAGGATTTGTCGAGTACTTCAGAGGATGGCGAGGACAGGGTTGGATGTCTGATCAGCGAGATTGTGTGTCCGGGATGGACTATTGATCAGCACAAGTTCTTGACCAAGGAAAAGGTGAGTATTCGGTCTTTGACGCATTCGTAGTTGCAGAGTGGCTGACACGGGCCAATGTAGCTCCAAAACTTGTGGCATGGCGAATCAGGTTGGGAGGAATTCCAAAAGTATACTCGTGGAGAACCCGCCGAAGAAGCCAAGTAGGCACGGGCGTGACAGGTTGGATGTAAAAAGGGCATGGTGAAACGATCCGCATGAGCTCGGGGAAACATCCCTGAATCTCGCGGAATAGACATGACAGACGATGGAGTGTTTCTAGCTTTGTTGCCACATCCGTTGAACGGTAACTCCGCACGAGTATTCCGCTGTTTGGGCTGGCCGCTGTAAAGATAGCAAGGCAACGGCCTGTATATGCATGAGGGTCAATCACACAGGAGGCTCTCGACAGTATGACAGCTGACTGACTGAGAAGCCAGCTGCCGCATTGAAGCTTCAAGTGATAAGGATTCGAAGCTTGTATTGCGAAGACTAGGTGGGCGGATGCAACTCCAGCTCGGTAATGTGACGTTGATGAGCGGATGAGCGCGTTGGTGAGGAAACGCGTTGGTCGTGTTCAGTGTAATTATTGAGCTGATTCATTCACTCTGGGAAGATGGGCCGAGAAAGTCTTCAGAACGTATAGTGTCGACGCTGGTTGTCCCACTCTCACACCGATAGAGGTCGACAATTGTCAAGTAAGGTATCTCACTTGACGGCTTCCTGGTGCGAAAAGGAGAAAAATGGCGTCTGAACAGTGAGTCCCGCCATACCTCTGTCTTTCATCTGCGTCCGTACTCTTCCCGTAATCTTGCTGACCGCATTCCGCCACACCGTAGCGACCTTCCTCCTGCCAAACGAGCGCGAGTCTCCCTGAACGGCAACTCGAGCGTCTATGCGTCTCAAAAGCTACAGAAACAAGAATCCTTTACCGAAGTACTGGCAAAGCTCGAGCAGGATTCGGTTGCGGCGGAATATGGTTCAGCGGATATGGCAGGAATCGAAGGTGAAGACGGCGTGGTAGATGCGGCGGCGGTGGCAGGCGGAAAGATCGTCGGCGGACATATCGAGAGTAGTGATGCATGGCCTCGACCCCGACTGCCAGAATGGGACGCTACTAAGGATCAAGTCTTCTTCCAACAAATCGAAATCGAAGAATCAAACGACCCATCATCCGGTGCTACGCTTCGATTGTTTGGCGTGACAAAGCGTGGAAACTCGGTGCTCACCCATGTTCATGGATTCCGGCCGTACTTCTACGTCGCGGCACCAGTAGGATTTATCAGCAATCATCTACAATCGTTCAAAGACAAGCTCAACTCGTCTATCGCTACCGGCATGTCGGCAGCCGTGCTGCATACAGCTCTGGTCAAGAAGAAGAACTTGTGGGGTTATCGAGGGGATGACGATGTTGTCTTCATCAAGATCACTTGCCCTGATCAAAAGGCGATTCCCAAAGTCAAAGGCGCGTTCGAACGGGGACAGGTCGACTGGGAGGGCTTCGCGGGCAAGGAAGTCTTGACGTTTGAATCCAACATCCAGTACACGTTGCGATTCATGGTCGACACTCAGATCGTCGGTATGAACTGGATCGAGATCGCAGCCGGAGATTACAGTGTTCGCAAGGGCAACAACAAGGTGTCCAACTGTCAACTTGAGATCGATGTCAACTGGAAGAAACTCAAGTCTCATCCAGCAGAAGGGGAAGGAGCGAATCTAGCCCCTCTACGGATCCTCAGTTTCGATATCGAATGTGCCGGGCGAAAAGGTATCTTCCCGGAAGCTTCTGTGGATCCGGTCATTCAGATTGCGGCGATGGTGACCCGTCAAGGAGAAAGCAAACCATTCATCAGAAACGTCTTCACCCTCAACACCTGTTCGCACATTGTTGGTTCGCAGGTACTTGAATTCAAGGATGAAAAGCAACTGCTGTTAAAGTGGCGAGAATTCGTGGAGACTGTGGATCCGGATTTGATGATTGGTTACAACATTACCAATTTCGATTTGCCGTATCTTCTTGATCGCGCAAAGGCCTTGAAGGTTACCAACTTTCCATATCTCGGCCGACTGAAAAGTGAGTTTCGCTTTGCTATTATCTCATGTGTTACGTGCATTGACAGTATACCTTCCCTCTAGATGTGCGAACCGAAGTTCGAGATACCCATTTCTCTTCCAAAGCCTATGGAAACCGAGACTCGAAGAACGTTGTGATGGAAGGCCGTCTACAGATGGATCTGCTACAAGTCGTTCAGCGAGACTACAAGCTTCGGTCGTATACGCTGAATGCTGTCTGTGCACAATTCTTGGGAGAGCAAAAGGAGGACGTACATCATTCGATCATTACCGAGTTGCAGAACGGTACGCCAGAATCGCGACGGAGATTGGCCGTTTACTGTTTGAAGGTCAGTCTGGGTTGAATAAACTGAAGTCCGCCAATTGGACTAATTGTTTGATTCTCTTGCAGGATGCGTACCTGCCACAACGTCTTATGGACAAACTCATGTGCTTTGTCAACTACACCGAAATGGCTCGAGTCACAGGCGTTCCATTCAATTACTTGCTGTCTCGAGGTCAACAGATCAAGGTCATTTCGCAACTTTATAGAAAGGCGGGAGATGAAGGTTACCTGATCCCAGCGTTCCGCTCGGAAGGTAAGAATCAGTGATCAGCCTCCCTGCATCAACTCCTGGCTAATATAGGATACTGTTTCAACTACAGGTAGTGATGATGTCCAATATGAAGGCGCTACAGTCATCGAGCCCAACAAGGGTTACTACGACGTGCCGATCGCCACACTGGATTTCGCCTCATTGTACCCCTCGATCATGATGGCGCATAATCTTTGCTACACAACCCTCCTCGATGAGACGATGATAAAAACGCTGAATCTGGTGGAAGGCGTGGATTACGTCAAGACCCCAAATAATGGTAAATCACAGCAGCATAAAGCTAGCCACCCAATTTCTGATGTTACCTCCTGTATCAGATTTTTTCGTCAAATCGTCGAAACGTCAAGGCTTATTGCCGACGGTCCTACAAGATTTGCTAGGCGCCCGAAAGCGAGCGAAAGCCGATCTGAAAAAAGAGACAGACCCCTTCAAGCGAGCCGTCCTAGATGGTCGACAGTTGGCCTTGAAAGTGAGCAATTCCTTTCACTCGTTGTGCGAGACAGAGGTTCACGAGCGGTACCCAGATTTCTGCAAACTCTGTATATGGTTTCACGGGTGCCACCATCGGTAAATTGCCTTGTCTGGCCATCTCGTCCAGTACCACCGCCTACGGTCGACAAATGATCGAGTTCACGAAACAACAGGTTGAACAGCAGTATACGATAGACAATGGTTACTCCCACAATGCCGAAGTCATCTATGGTGACACGGATTCCGTCATGGTCAAATTTGGTTGTCCAGATTTAGAGTCGGCTATGAAACTAGGTAAGCCCCGGTTCCTGTACGCTCCTGAAGTCTGACTTAACGAAATTCTTGCTCTTCGATAGGTGCCGAGGCAGCAGAATACGTTACTACCAAGTTCATCAAACCCATCAAGTTGGAATTCGAAAAGGTTTATTTCCCGTATCTGCTTATCAGCAAGAAGCGTTATGCTGGGTTGTACTGGACGAAACCCGAAAAATGGGACAAGATGGACACCAAGGGTATCGAAGTGAGTTTAACGATCGAGCGTCCACTGCTCTGGTATGACTCGCGACTGATCGCATGTGCATCGCAGACCGTCCGACGAGATAACTGCCGCTTAGTCTCCTCAGTAATTGAGACTTGTCTTCATAAAATGCTGATCGAGAGGGATGTCCATGGAGCCGAAAAGTAAGCTCCTAATAGCAGCCTGCAGGAAGCCTACATTCTGACCATCATTTCCTATTTCAGTTACGTCAAGCAAGTCATTGCCGATTTGCTGCAGAACAAGATCGATATGTCGCAATTAGTGATTACAAAAGCCTTGGCTAAAGCTGGTGGGCATACACTCGAATCCCTTCAGATTAAAAGACAGCTTCTGACTCTCAGACTATCTCCGCAGACTATGCTGCGAAGCAGGCGCACGTAGAGCTTGCAGAGAGAATGAGAAAGCGAGACGCAGGTTAATTTACTGGGCTTCTAAAGGATGACCATAAGCTAATTGTCCATTCGAAATGCAGGCTCGGCTCCGGCTCTTGGAGATCGTGTCGCATACCTGATTGTGAAGGGAATGAAAGGTGAGCACAGTTTGCCCTGATGACTGAGGGAGTATATTAAAACCCATTTTCACCTGCCAGGCGCTGCTGCTTATGAGAAATCAGAGGACCCGCTCTTCGTGCTCAACAACAACATCCCGATCGACACCAAGTACTATCTAGAGAACCAGCTGTCTAAACCACTCATGCGAATCTTCGAGCCTATTCTGGGCGAGAAAGCCAATAGTCTCCGTGAGCGGCCGTCTCTCGAATTAATTCTCGTCTTGCTGATCTTGCCATATTTAGTGGCTGGTGATCATACGAGAACAATCCAAATCGCCACACCGACAGTAGGAGGGTTGATGAAGTTTGCCGTCAAGACGGTAACTTGTTTGGGCTGCAGAACAGTACTGCGGACAAACAAGGGTATGTGATGCATTTTGGCGGTTCGCTCAGCGGTCTTGCTGATTTATCAATCTGCACATCACAGATGGTGCCGTTTGTGCCAGTTGCAAGCCTCGACTCGGAGAACTGTACCAGAAACAGGTGAAACTCGCATTCTGCCCGACGTTTGCGATCAATGTCTGACCTTGAATTCCTTTCGCTCAGGTTGCAATTACCTCAGCACTTCAAGTCGACTTCGCGCGATTATGGACCCAATGTCAACGTTGTCAGGGGTCGTTGCATCAGGTAAATGGTAGTTGAGATGATTCCTCATGGAACGCAAGCTGACGGGCCCTCGAATTCAGGACGTTCTCTGTACTAGTGCGGATTGCCCCATCTTCTACCGACGAACGGCGAGACAGAAGGAAGTGAAACAGGCTGTCGAAGTGATAGACCGATTCCACAACGAGGACGGATGGTGATATGCGGAGCGGTGCGAATCGAGATGACGATTGCGCATGGGGAACATGTGTTGTATTAACTGACGATTCAGAGTCAGTTTGGCCAGTTGATATGTGCGTGTCAACGCATAGTAGCAAGTTCAACTGTATCGGGCGTACTTGGTAGTCCATGCAGGGAGATAAACTTGAATGACAATAGAGGCCGTCTATAGATTCCGATGTGACATTTCGTCCTGCCCTTTTATGATGTATGCCTTCTATGGAGACCCATCACTCTTTTACGATCTTGCTTGTTTCCCGCATGGCGTACCCGGTCCAGGACTATAGCGGTTGAGGACACAGGTTAATACGCTGATCGGTAAAGTCTTCGAGAGAATCCTACCTCGTCGTAGAGGGCAAGGTTATCGAGCGATCCCTGCCCGTCGGCACTGGCGACAAGCCTCATAGCCCAAATCCCCACAGCGGCCGTCATCCCACTTCCACAACTCCACGTGACACCCTTCTTCCCACTCTTGATATCCTCCCATCGCCTCTCCCCGACCGCGAGCTCATCGTCCGTCAACCCACCCTTGGCCACCGCCAAATCAAGCTGACCTCGCGGTGAAGCCAGCGCACGGACGATCACCTCTCGAAGCTGATCGACGGGTAAGAACGAGCTGTACGGCTTCTCCGAGTCGGAAGGGGGAGAGAGGAGAGCGTTGAATGGTAGGGAGAGGGCGTGGGGCATGTGACCTGATGAGAGTCCGGCTCGGGGTTCGGGTGCCTCTCCGGACCATCTGCGGTTGGTGCAATCTCGTCGGCGGCGATCAAAGGTCGCGAAACCACGGCTAAACTCACCTTTCTCGGCTACGAGCGTCCAAGACGAGATCTGTGGTATCGGTCTCGACGTCCTGCTTGGAGTTGGCCACGATTTGATCGTATGCTGTGCAGTGGGAAGAAAAGGGCAACAAAGTCAGACTCGTGTTTTCGTCCGCTTCACTACCGGAAGGACGGAAATCAAGCATACTTTTCACGTGAGATCTCTTCAATGCGGGTACTGGATACTCGGACTATGATGAGACATATGGAAGGATCGAAAATGTCAGCCCTGACAGATTTCGCGCAAGCGCTAGTCGAGGGAATACGCACCTCCCCCTCGATCTGAGCTCGTTTGAGTCCTTCTTCTTCGCTAGTCAAAGGTTGCGAATCCAGCTCGAACCCTTCAGCTCGATATTTTGGGAGTCCTCCATCGAGAACCGATACCTTTTCGTGGTTCATGGCCTGCCGTAAACGATGAACCGCATTAGTGCATTATCTCTGTGCTCATCCGGCCGAGACGTACGGTAAAGGTAAATGCGCCCCGCGGCGCCGAGAAGATCCCCAAGGAGTCATAGACGACGACATGATCCGCCGGCTTGATCCCAAGCTTCGCTATCAACAGTTGGGAAAAAGCGATCAGCGTCTACGTCTGTAGACCAACAGAGGCGTCCTCACAACAAGCTTCGGCAAACCGCCTAGGTCCCGGCAACATATGTCCCAGCCCGAGATCATTTTGCCCCAAACCACTGCTCATCCACTCCTCTGGTTCTCCTTCGGTACCAGCGGACGCGGAAGATCCAAGCACGGTCTTTGGGTTCGCAATCGTGTCGAGATCCCATCGGATCGCTCCGGGTATCCGAGGACCCGCGAGGTATTCCAGGCTCGATTTCCGGGGAGAATTGGGCATGTGCCAGGAGACATCGAGGAGTCTCGTGGTTGCCTACAGATGTCCGGGATGGAATGGTTAGAGGGTTAGAACAAGTTTGAAGGGGAGGAACAGGAAACCAACTCACCCTTGGCAGCTTGACGAGTTCCGACGGGGTGATGAGAAGGGGCACAGTTGGAGCTGCACGTAAAGGCGCAAGCGCCCTCTTTGCTGCGGAAGCGATGGATGACAGGGCGGACATGTGGTTGAACGTGGGATGCGTGGGATGCAGTTCGTGGACAGCGATTCCAGAGTTAGTTACACAGATGTTGTGGCTCTATGACTAATAATAATCGCAGCGAGCGGGCGGAAGCTGATTTTATTGGCTGAGGCAACATGAAACTTGACCTGCCACCTGCCAGCCAGAAATCGGGTGGTCGTGATATCTTGGTTCCACCTGTACGAGGTTGCCGTTACTGACATTCCCCTTGGCCCGTCTCTATTACCATCGACGCCGCGGAGGAAAGAGGATACCCTTCTCATACCCGCCATGGCCACGTTATCTCTCGAAGATTTCATTTCCGAAAAGTTTATCGCTCTCAAGCTGGAGATACCGTCAGATGATGTATGTACATTCCGCTGCATACTGTTTCTACCGACTTCTGATCTGTTCCGTCCTCCTCTTCAGGTGGAATACATTGCCCGGCTGGTCGAGGAAGAAGAGCTAGAGGAGATAGACAAGAAGGAAGGCGTTAAAGGAATGGTCGAGGGCTTCATGACCGTAAGAGCTGCCCTTTCCCATCCTTCCTCTACCACTAAGCTGATCGCCCAAGCAGGAAGACATGATGAACCAGGAAACCTCGGACGACCAAGAACTATCCAAAATCGACGCCGCAATCGACCAAGTCCTCGAACACTGGCAAAACATCCGAGCGACACAAATCGCCCAAGCCGAAGCAACAGCAGAACAGGCCGACTCGTCCTCTGACGACTCGGAGTCGGGAAACGACGAAACCCCAGGGGAACAAGGGGAGATGTCAAAAGGGCAAAAAGCAAGGAAAGCATTGCTCGATAGCTTGACGCCTGAAGAGCTCGCAGCGGCACAGAAGCGTGCGTTGTTGGCGCAGTATGGGTACGTCGAAGAGGAGGGACAGGAAGGTGGTGAGAGTGGGATGGCTGGGTCGACGTTGAGGAAACGTGAAGAGGACAAGGAGGCGGCGGATAGACGGGCGTTGATTGATAAGGCGATTAGGGAGGAAGGACGGCGCAAGAGAAAGGGAAAGCGTGCAAAGCAGCGAGGTGGGTTGATATGCATCCTCGAATCGATTTTCGGACTGTGGCTCATCTTTCCGACCTCGTTGACAGTCGACTTGATGGCTCCCAACCTGAATAAAGCCAAAGTCCAAGTAAAAGCCCAAATGGCTCGAGATTCCGCAAAGTCTGAAGCGAACATCAAAAAGGAAAGAGATAGAGCTGCGTTGGAGAAACAACGGTGAGTTGCGCGTCCCGAGCATATTGCTTTCTTGGGCATCGAGGTCTGGTCGCTGATCCCATCCGTTGCATGGCACGCGGCAGTGCGGACCAGGCCCGCGCGAAAGCAGAGAAGCAGAAAAAGGCACAAAAGGGGGAACGGAGAGCATGAGGGGTTCGTGTGTACCCGTGTGTACATGGCAGCATCGAGAATCAAGGAAGGCCAATGTCAATCCGCTATCCTCCCTAGGCTGCAGCATGATCCGGGTGACGGTTGTTCTCGGTCGATGGGCACGGCGACTTGTTACAAATCGTTAGTCGACGATGGCGAACTCGGAGGTATTCCCCTCCTTCAGCTTCGCGATGGTCACGGAAGGTCAGGAATAGGAAGACCATGTGCAGGGATATCACTATTGAAATCTTCGACACGTCGTCCTCACAACTTATTGCGCGGGTAGTATATTTGCGACTAAGTTGTAGCGCCGGCGGGACTTCGCTTCAAGGGTCAAGGATGTACCTGGCTAGCTGCTTGAGCTGCTGCTTGGTTCACCAACCACGAATAGTCCACGGATTATCGAATATCGAAAATCAGCTTATCTGACGACGGAACCAAGCCTCTTGTACGCGTCGCGTTCAGTAGTGTCGAATGAGAATCCAGGATCCCCTGAGCCTAAAAAATCGCCATCCACTTAGCGAGCCACTGCCGACGGGAACGGTGGTATTCCCTTCACGTGAGCATCTGTCGGCGACTAGAATGGCACTTTCCCCAAGGCATCGCATCCTTACCTAACACGTGGGTGCGCTTAGGGAGGAATCAATAATCTCACTCTGGCTGCGATTGGGCGAGAGTATGTTTCGTGGGGCGCAAGCGGGTGACGTAAAAGTTGGGTGCGCCCATGCGAGGTCATCAGCTATCTGACTAGAATATTTCCCTACTTACCCTGAGCTTGATATTGCGAACCATCACTGTCGCTGTCCTTGATCATCCGTTGACTTCTACACCTCGTCGCAACGGCCTTACCACCACACTACACATCCCCCCGTCAAAATGGTCGTCACCAAGCAAGTCAGCTCCCAGCTCGAATGGCTGTCTAGTCTCTCCACCTCGTTCAATGCCATGAACGAAGATGAAAAGTACTTGCGAAAGGTGAGTTTGCGTTCTTGTCTTTCTGTCTTCTTGGATTGCTTGTGTCTCTGAGGATGAATGCGAGGAGAGTCTATTTGTCAGAACCACGCAGAGAGGGCATAAAGGACATTGGAGTTGAACGTGATTGCATTCCGCTCCGACTGAGGTTTGATTTTCGAATGTTCGATGACCTCCCACAGTCTTGCTCGCTGTTTCGATGGATATCATGGTCCGACAAGGAATATTTGTGGCGAAAGAAGGAGGTCGCACAAAGGGGGATTAACAAGTAAACCATCATGCCCTGATCTTACGATCGAAGAGCAGGAATCGTGTCATGCTTCAGACATCCCGCACGAATCAAAGGCAGGATATGTTGTTTCAGGCATGCCGTATTGCAGCACAGATACTTCCTTTCCGCTCATGCCAGAGAAAGAATCAAATTGACATGCGAATCACCCAACAGACCAGCATTATCGCTACTATCGGTCCCAAGACCAACAATGTCGACATGTTGTCTCAGCTGCGAGATGCCGGTATGAACATCGGTGAGTCTCGCAAGGCGCTCGAATGGTAGTTTCAATCCACAATATTGATACCTGTCATTCCAGTGCGAATGAACTTTTCCCACGGTTCTTACGAATACCATCAATCCGTCATTGACAACACCCGAAAGGCCGTCGCCGCCAACCCCAAGGGTCGACCTCTGGCCATCGCCTTGGACACCAAGGGTCCCGAAATCCGAACCGGTCTGATGAAGAACGACATCGACCTCAAGATTTCTGCCGGTCACGAGTTTTACGTTACCACCGACCCCAAGTACGCCGAGGCATGTGATGACCAATACATGTACGTCGATTACGCCAACATCACCAAGGTCACTGCCCCCGGTCGATTGATCTACGTCGACGACGGAATCTTGTCCCTGCAAGTTATCGCCATCGAGGGAGCCCACGTCCGAGTCAAGTGCCTGAACAACGGTACCTTGTCCTCGCGAAAGGGTGTCAACTTGCCGAAGACCCCTGTCGATTTGCCCGCATTGTCCGAAAAGGACAAAAAGGATCTCGCATTCGGTGTCAAGAACGGCGTCGACATGATCTTTGCTTCCTTTATCCGACGAGCTGAAGACGTTATCGACATTCGAAAGGTCCTCGGCCCTGAAGGTGCCAAGATCAAGATCATTGTCAAGATTGAAAACGAACAGGGTGTTGTCAACTTTGACGAGATCTTGAAGGAGACTGATGGTGTCATGGTCGCTCGAGGTGATTTGGGTATCGAAATTCCTGCCAGTCAGGTATTCATGGCTCAGAAGATGATGATTGCCAAGTGTAACGTTGCCGGAAAGCCTGTTATCTGTGCCACTCAAATGCTCGAGGTGAGCTGCAGCGTTCTTTTGTAATCAAAAGTGCGAGAACTGATCAAGCCTCCTGGACCGGAACTATCGTTTCCCCTGTAGTCCATGACAGTAAGTCTTGCAACGCTCCGAACCTGTTATCCCCCAACTGAGCGTAATTAACCTTTCTAGTATAACCCTCGACCCACCCGAGCTGAAGTCTCTGACGTTGCCAACGCCGTCCTTGACGGTGCCGACTGTGTCATGTTGTCCGGTGAAACCGCCAAGGGCAACTACCCCCTCGAAGCCGTCCGAATGATGGCAGAGACCGCATTCCTCGCCGAATCCGCCATCTGCTACCCTCCCCAGTTCGACCAGTTGAGGCAGCTAACTCCCCGACCGACCGAGACTGCGGAAACCTTGGCTTTGGCTGGTGTTGCTGCTTCGCTCGAACAGGATGCTGGTGCCATCATCGTCTTGTCTACCAGGTGAGCAATGATTACATAGCTTCCATGTGTTGCAGGATAGCTGACTGGGCGACTGTTGTAGTGGTACCACCGCTCGATTGCTCTCCAAGTATCGACCTCAGTGTCCTATCATCTGTGGTATGTATAATGGCGCGGTTGGAAATGCGGGTCGAGGCTGATTCCGGTATCACGGCGTTATAGTCACTCGTGACGAATTCACCGCTCGACAATGCCACTTGAACCGAGGTGTTTACCCCGTCTGGTATCCCGAACCCCGAGGCATCCCTACCGCCCAGTGGCAGATCGACGTCGACAACCGAATCAGGTGAGTTCGAACGAACGCCTCGTGCCGATGTGTGGACACTGATTCGTTTCTTGCAAAAGGTATGGATTGAAGAACGCTTTGGACTTGGGCATCGTCAGGCCGAACCAGACTGTTATCGCTGTCCAAGGATGGAAGGGTGGTTTGGGTCACACCAACACCTTGCGAATCTTGTCGTACGTCTGGTTAACTAAGCTTTCTGTCATATGCGCAAATCGCTAATACCTGCTTTCAATATTTCAGTGTTCCCGACAACGAGACTGACTTGACCCTTCACCCGATCGACCGAGACCACAACAACTAGACTAGACCCGCGCAATCGCTCTGGCCTTTGGCATAGACTGCCAGAAAACCCCATTATAGACTTTTCGTGTGCTCTGTTTCGTTCCGTTGTCCTGCTCATCCAAAATCGCTTGTAATCAGGTAGATGTTATATCTAAACGCGCCATACATGTACTAGCGTTTGCTTGCTTCGCACCTGGGGCTGGGGCTGAAACGGGAGGGGGGGATAGAGATTTAGGGAATCGATTTCACCGGCCAAATTGGCCATCCCACTAAACAGGGCATCCGTTGTCCAATAATGAATGCCGGGAAGATGACATCCAATCCCTGCGACATCACTATTCGCCTAGATTAACCTTGCGTCATTTCGCATCTCGCTACCCAAAAATAAGCGCACCAATCCCAGCTGAATACTGACAGCGCGTCCCTGTTTCGATCGAAAAAGTCCGGGCAGCTTGCTACATGGCCTCGCACCGGATTCCACAAGAGCCATTCTACCGTATATAACCCCCCTCATCTTCACTCTCCTCCCTTCACACCTCACAATGTCTTTCTTCGGTATAGGTGGTGGGCAAAGTAAGTTCTTGTCGCGATGGTCAGGACATTGGCAGCGGCTGATCTCCACCTACTTGTAGATGCTCAACCCGCAGGGGCTATCAACCCCGCTCAGGTACGCTGCTTTTACCGTATCATGCAATTCGTCGATAGCTTACC
The DNA here is from genome assembly GCA_025758675.1 of Naganishia antarctica. NCBI lineage: Eukaryota > Fungi > Basidiomycota > Tremellomycetes > Filobasidiales > Filobasidiaceae > Naganishia > Naganishia antarctica. The sequence continues at coordinate 46,252 of JANGFJ010000120.1, read as the reverse complement.
TGTTGATACCTCCTTCAGATTGAGATGGCAGTTGCAGAGTTGGACATGATTACGGATGTTTTGTAAGTCGTTCAGCTTGGGTTGTAGGCGCGAATGGAACGCTTATCTCTATACGCTATCAAAGTAACCGACTCGTCAACTCGTGTCATGCCAAATGCATTTCTGAAAAGTACCATGAAGCCGATTTGAACAAGGGCGAAGCTGTCTGTATCGATAGATGTACCGCAAAGTTCTTCGAGGTGAGTTCACGGTCCTCGTCTCGGATTCCTTCTGTCTCTTCTTCCCCTCTCTGTCGTTCTTCGACCCGCTCTCAGAGCCTCATGCATGCCGCTCATCACGCGTGTCATGAGGTTAAACTGTAGCTCATCCCTTCACCTCTCCTTTCGAGAATCGAAGTGGATCGAGTGATTTACAAAAGAGACGGAAGATCAATCTATTAAGATCCACCAACTGGGCATGTCGTCGTTTGGAAATTTATCACACCGAACAGGTGACTAATCAGCTGGAGGGACATACGTTCTTTGGAAAATCATCTTGGTGCCGTATCGAAGTTTCGTTACTGATTCTCGGTATTCATCTAGGTCAACAAGAAGGTCGGTGAGCGAATGCAAGCCATGGGTGGCGGTTCCGGAGGTACCACCTTCCAGTAGACAGCCCGATATAGAGCCTTGCAACGCTGGAATCCGCGGAAAATAAAACACTTGTAGTCGACACGCAACAACACTAATGACCGGAGCAGCTATGAAGCAATGCCCATGATTGTATCGTATCATCACCAACTCAAACTGTAATATATGCACGTTCTAGGGATGTACTGCAGTACCTATCTGGTGCTACATCGTTTTGATCCATGGCTTGATCCATGAGTTAGCCAAGGCAGGCCAGAGCTTATGATGTCGGAAGGTGGGGGAAACGCTGCATTGCAAGGTTCTATGCACTTCGATGCCACTCATGATCATATGCATGGAACGTCAATCTATATGCAGGATATAACTCTTACACAGCGCTTCTCTAGATTATCCGATGTATACACCTCTTGACCTCGTTCTTGCTAACTCCGAGCGTGTTGCGGTCTAACCCTTTCCTCCTTGGTGTCATCCATGTCAAGAATCCTCGCTCTCGGCCGCTCACCCAACGCGGCAGAAACACCGCTGTTCTTCAAGTACTGTGCATACTTTGGCTCCACGAACAGCGCTCTGTGGGGACAGACACGAGTCGTCAGCGACACTGCTAGTGTAATCACGTGAATCGCTACGTACTGGGCTGTAACGAGGATCTCTCCGTCGAGGGTTTCAATGCTTCCACTGACGTTGACCTTTCGCCCCGCAACCGAATCGAGCTCTGTCCGAACGATGATGAACTGTCGTTGGGGGGTGATATTAGCATTCGCAACTTGAACCGCCTCGCAACGAATGGGAAAAGCGGGATGTTTGACAGCGACTTACCTGGTCGGCTTTCGTGGGCTTTTTGTACTGGACGTTCAAGGTCGCGGTGACGCCGATTTTTGTAGGCAGGTTCAACAGCGCCTATCGGATAGCAGCAGAACGATGTGCAGCGTGGTCGTAAGCCAAAGATCGGGAGCCGTCGAGATTGGAAACTGTCCCAACTTACGTTGCGTCCCAAACTCTCATCCAAGACGGTCGCCAACAGTCCTCCATGGATGATCCCATCGTGGCCGCACATGCTCCGTCCGACGTGGACAACGACAATGGCGGATGACTCGTTGTTCTTTACGAATGCGAGTGGGGGTAGGGCGAACATCGATGGTCCCCGTAGGACTGAGGAGGTAAGTGAATGAGGGTGGAGGGATTTGGCCATGGGTCCTGTATGAGAGAGTGGACGGAAGTGAACAGACTGCAAAGCGTTCCAGTTTTGGTTAATGCTTACGTGTCTCGTACCAATCTCCCTCGCTGCCGTCCGGTTTAACCGTCATAGCCCTCATCTCCTCGACGATGGCTAGGTTTTGCAACTCCTGCTCGAGTTTCTGGGTATACTGCCGTCCTTCCTCGGAATCGGCGCGCAGCGGGGGAGGTGCAGGGCGAGGGAAGAGCAGCGACAGGGTAGCTGGTGGGAAGAGCGAGCCGAGAAGGTAGAAAGAAGATGGGAGAATGAGAAGTAGAGCTGTAATTTATAGGTGTTTAGCTGGTTCAGCGTAACGATATATCGTTCTTCAGCGCAGCAGCTTACCCAGACTACCATAACTGACGCTGAAACTTCTCCGACTGCCCGGACCGTCACGTAGCGTTCCCTCCCACCGCTGAACACCCTTCCCCTTCTGTTGTCCCGCAAAAGGGAACAGGCCGGACGAACCAGGACCAAGACTCGAATTGTTGCTACTGAAAAAGGTAGAGTCGGAGCGTATCTGCTGGAATGCGGCTGACGTGCTGAACTGCAGTCTTGTTGGGTTTGCTGTGCTTTTGGTGAAGGTTTGGAGCCCCAGTGAGGAGGGAAATCCCGACTTTATGAGTGGCATCTAAGGTTCGACGGTCAGGTTCTGGCCCTGCTCAACCAGAAACACACGGCCTGGCGACTCACTACGGGTTACAATGCTGCTGTGTCGAGGAAGTAGGCGCAAGTACGAGGTGGTGACACGGAAAAGTTATGGTCCTGACCTGGTCGTCGTGAATTCCAACACGGCTCTGGTCGTGTTTGATAGCCGGCGCATTGCATCCGGCGATCACCATTAGCATCTCAGTCGTCTCTTCATCATCTCGTGCTGCCCTGGTCAGGTCAGCGGCTCACGGGCATTCCTGAGAAGCACATATGACTTGGCAGACTGGACTGGGGAGCTCAGCAAACAGAATACAGTATGTTCGCTGAGTGTTCGCTTCGTATCGAGTTCACGTGGATCACGGACGAGATCCCGTTCGGATATGGAATTGATCGCTTTATGCTTTTTGTGCGATTTGTATATTGCCATGACGGTGATATTTCAAACTACTCAGCCGGGCCTGCTCTCCACGGTCACCTGCTCTGCGCAACTGGGGGCTGTTAGCAGTTGTAGCATAGGCAGGGTAGGCAGTGTGTTCAACTGAAGAGCAGTGGAGCTGAGCGCGCGGATCAAGCTCAAAGCGCGAATGCGCTTAGATTGCTCGATCGAGGAAGGCTGACTTTGGTCTGCGCAATAACAAGGATGATGATCATACGGCAACATCACCACTTTGTAACAACAAACCCTGCCGTTCACTCCTCCTACACACCACCATGTTGTTCTTCAAATCCCTCGCCCCCGCCATCCGCGCCGCCGCCCCCGCGACCACCCGATCCTGCTCGCAATGCGCAGCCAAGGGCCTCTCCCCCTTATCACCACTCATCGCCGCAGGCCTGAACGGAACCGTGATCCCCTGCGCCGCCGCCCGTGCCATCGGAGCCACCGTCTCCAGGCCAAGACAGATCGGTCGGCCCGGTGTTCTCGCCAATATCCAGCAGACAAGAGGAATGAAGGTCCGGTCGAGTGTCAAGAAGTTTTGTGATGGGTGTTCCGTCGTCAGGAGGAAGGGATATCTCTACGTCGTTTGCTCAAAGGATCCCAAGCACAAGCAGGTGAGCACAGTTGACGGGTGTAGTTGCGTGCCCGTGTGATGTTGATGGTGAACCTCGCAGCGACAAGGTTAGATCGCTGCTGAATGAACAGACACGTATTCGGAGAGTCGACATTCGAAAGCATTTTTTCCGAGGATCATGGCCACCAGTTGTACACATAGTGTACCACCATCATCATATCCGCTTAGCAGGCTATGGAACTATCACGTTTTTCACAACCTGGATTGCGCGTCATCTTCTACTTTTCGCAGTGTCATTGTCCCCACGGCAACTCGATGGCATGGGCCACTACGGGTGGTCATCAACAGCATCCTTGTCATTCGGGCAACGTTGTGAATTCTTGACGTCTCTGTTCAGGAGACGAAAGATCTATAAATCGGAAGATGGCACATAGGATATCATTCCAAGTCATTGCCTGGATATACTTGCGCAATTCTCTCCAATGTGTTCCCCGCTACGTTACAACCACAGTCCTCCCCGGTGGACTTGGCATCCTTTTGGCTGCGGTGTCATGCGCAGCAGAAGCTCACGTAGACGGAGGATATGGGCAACGATACGCCGGCCGAGTCGTAGGCAAGGGTGCTGAGCGTTTACTCATCGTGCAGAGGAAGGCAGAGGGTGATGCATCCGTCCGTGACGTGAACGAAAAGACGCTTGTGAGGCTGAGATCGGTATCGAGGAAGCTCACCATTTCGATACCTGAATTCGCTAGGTCGGCAAGTCTAGTGTCTTGATACACCAGATGAACTTTGCGCAATGGTTTCGCCTAGTCGGCGAAAACGGCAGCTTGCGATGGTTTGTGGTATGTGCGGAGAGCTGTGCTCAATAATGACTTTTGAGCTCGCGCATCGGCACGGTTACATATCAGAAACTTGCCGTTTCTACTCGATCATAGAGGGAGCAGACTGGTTGGACAAAGAGCGCTTGAGGTCAGTCGTCCCGTAAGGATATCATATGCAGCGATGCCTATTGGTCATCCAACGAGCTCCGGAGCTGCCGCCGACGGAGCGTGCGAGTCGCAGAGAGCACACCCGCTCGCGCCATTCGAGGCATCTTTCCACCGTATTCGTCATTCACTCGTTGCACAGTCGTTGCACATCTCGTCGAACGAAGAACGGCGAGTTCAGGACAACCCACATAGCATCACATGGTATTCGCTCGGCCGGCGTGCGACCAACCTCTCCGCAATGTTGTCCTCCTCCCCGTCTCTGCACGATTCCACCCGCCGGGACCCTTCGCTGCATGTCCTCTATATTTGCTTATTCACCCTTCATGTGCGTCCCGGCTTGAGCTCGGCGAGGGAAATCGCGTGAGATATCGCGTCGGCTCCGTTTGCGGCGACTTCCGGACAAGGCCGCAGCTGTGAATCTGTAAATCCCGACCTTGTTCGCGTTTCACCTTTGTTTGTAGCTGTTCCGTCATCAGACTTTGCTAGAGTCTGCTTCGCCCTGGGTTTCTAGGCCTTTTGCTGTGGACTAGGATAGGGCGCAACTGTCCTCATTGTTCGACGATGATTTGTATTTCTTCGGGACTGCCGCGCCGGAGAACGTCAGCGCACATTCATCAGGGGTCGGAATCGACCACGAGTGACTAGCCACCAATTCATCAATATCCTGAAGGTTCCGAAGCTCAGAGCAAACCTTCTTTGGACATGGTACGATTCGTGCTGCTTGTTGCACTCGGCTTGATGAACAGCGAGATTCGGCTGGATTCGTTCCTTGGTCGTCGACTTTGAACGGTAACAACCTTTCCTTTGATGATCATCGGATATGCATATAAAGCATTGTCGTCACCATGTCGACCATCTCTTCATCTGTCCCATCCCAGATCTACAGCTATCACAACACCCAATTCTCAACCAAGCTTTCCATTCAAAACACCTACCAACCTACCAACCCTTCAACATGAACGTCTTCGAAAGCCCCATGTACAAGGCCACCGGCTTCCGAATCCCGCTCCTACCAAAGATCATCATGATGACAACAGCAATGATCATCGGCGCAGCCGCTGTCGATCGTCACATTACCCCTTTGGGCCGTCGTGTGGATCGCAGACACTGGAACGCAAAGATTGTTGAACTCGAGGTAAGCAATCGAGCGAACTTGCCGACGTATCATCAGAAGACTCACTTCTTTCTCTACTCGTAGCATGCAGCCATTGCAGCCGTCCCAACACTCTCGGAACAATCCATGCAAAGCCTGAACACAACAGTAAGTACTTCATCCCCATTCCCCGTCTTTCCCTGCGAGCCTCTCCATCTGACCGCTTTCTGACCCTCTTAGGCGCTGTGACTGCCTCTGTTGGGCTGAAATAGATGCACGACATACGTCTAGATTGGGAGAACATACCGTTCTAGGTGTTACGCCACTCTTCCCGGCTTCTCCTTGGATTCCTCTTTGGCTGCTTGTATTCTCGTGACGATTGTTTGATGGACACTGGTCTCCTTGTATGACTATAATCGATGAAGAGTGTTGTATCGAGTATCAATGTTCTGGTAATGACGCAGATCACTCTGTTGAATTGTTGTAGACTCGTGGGAGACTCGTGTTAGCTTTCGGGCAAGCGATCAACCGATCATCACAACGCGCGGAAGCCAGGCAGGTGGAAGGGTGGAGGCTGAGTCATGAGCAACTCAGAGCAAGTGCACAATCTGAAACGAATGCACTGTTCTTCCGGGGTATAGCTGTATTCATTAGCAATCAGCAAGCACAAAGGATGTCGTCCAGCCTTTATTAGCAATGCAGTCCTGCCGAAGGGACGACGACACGTGTTCATACCAGTCGGCAATCTCCTCCCCCGGTCTATATATACAGGGCCTTCCGAACATCCAAGACGTCCTCTTGACAGTCCTCAAGATCCGTCTCCATATTCAAGAATCACATCAACATGACCTCCTTCCAAATTCCTACAACAATGAAGGCGTTGGTACAGCATGAAACCGTAAGTTCCGTTTCTTCTTCCTACTGCATCTGCCGCTGAACCCCTTCTCCAGGAACCTAAAGCCGTGGTCAAAGAAGTTCCCGTTCCCAAGCTCGACCAGAACGAGGTTCTTATCAAGGTCGCATACGTCGCACAGAACCCCATCGGTAAGTCCGGCCATTCCTATCCATACCAAACGCACTCTACTGACTTTTATATCCCTCCCGATCAGACTGGAAGATGACCGCTGGAATGAGCCCCCCAAACGCAATTAGCGGGTTCGATTGCTCTGGCGTCGTCGTCGCTTTGGGACAAGATCTAGCGAATCCTGCTTGCAAGGTCGGCGATCGCGTAGCTGGGATGGTTCATGGAGGTGGATTCCCCGACAAGGGTGCTTTTGCTGGTATGTACGTTCTGGATCTGTCTGGACGAGATATTCGCTCAACTCTTCATACGGTTGGGTTTACAGAGTACGCTCGAGCTGCTTCCGATCTCGTATGGACTATTCCCGAATCGATGAGCCTTCGAGAAGCTGCGGGCGTCACTGCGACGCTAGCAACGGCGGCACTCAGCCTCTTCCCCAAACTCGGGCTCCCTTACCCCGTTTCGCAAACCGCTGAACCCTCGACCGAGGCACAAAAGTCAGCCAACTGGATCCTAATCTACGGCGGAAGCTCCAGCGTCGGTTTGTTTGCTATCCAGCTCGCCAAATTTGTTGGGTACAACGTCGTCGCCACGTCGTCGCCCAAGAACTTTGATCTCGTCAAGCAGTACGGAGCGGACGTCGTCGTAGACTACCACGACGCGGATGTCGCCGTTCGACAGATCAGAGAAGCGACTTCTTCTGGATTAAAGGTCGCGTTGGATTGCATCAGTGAAGCCGATTCTGCGGTCATTTGTGTCAAATCACTTGCGGATGATGGAACGCATGGAAAGCGAAAAGTCGTGCAGGTCAGTCCTCCTTCTGACGCCGCGGCGCAGCTGGCGACGGAAAGAAATTTGGAGATGGACAGAGTCATCGCGTTCACATTGTTTGGTAACGTGAGTCCTTTTCAAACTTCTCCTCACTCTGGATCTGATTGTCGTTCGGATTCCGTCTGCAGCCCGTACCTCTCGGCCCAAACTTCACAGTATCCGCAAACCCGAGCGACCGAGCCTTCTTCGTCAAGCTGAACAAGGACTTGCCCGTGCTCGTTGAAAAGTTTGGGTTGAAGTCCAACCCGATCACCGACATGGACGGCGGTTTGGATGGCATCCTGGATGGGTTTTCGTTGATGAAGTCTGGCAAGGTTTCGGCTTCCAAGCTTGTATACAAGGTGGCCAATGTCTAGTTTTGTTTGTCAGGCCGTCATGGACAATCTATCCAGTTGTATCGTCCCTTGTTGTGATTCGCCGGTCGCTTTCCAGCCCGGCCTTCTGCGCAACCTGTTGTGTGTTCATCTTATGCTCATCCCGTTCAAGGCTAGTGAGATCGTGGTAGTCATCGTCCAAAGTCATCGTCCAACTGGGTTTGGAAACTGTGCAAAAGTAAGTGGCTGACGAGCAGGCCACATCGATCGTGACTAGATCTCAAATGCCATAGGCTTTACGCCGTCATCATGAAGATACAGCATACCCACCCTCCTCTACCTTCGCTTTCCCTTTATCGACTTTCAGCTTGGCAGGTGACGCAAGAGGCGAGCGCGATGATGCCGCCGAGTTTGCTTGAGTTCTGACGTTGGTCGTCACATTGGAAGGCAGGTACGCATGGGAGGCCTGCATCGATTCGGATGGTATTGGGATGCGATGTAGCAGACCGTAGCTGTTTTAGGTATTCAAAGGACGATGAGATTTTGGCCCAGAGTAATCAAGAAATCCGTCTACGACGTACCCGACTCCACATCCTAAAAGCCCTTCCCCTCCCCAGTGTCTATTCGGGATCAGGACGATCTCACGCAAGTTGCTGTTCGAGACGCAACGCAGGTTCAGAAGGCAGTCACGGAACCATCAAGCGAAAATAACTCACTCGAGATCTGCCGAGTATACGTATAGCCGTAACGGCTTTTCTATATGCTGATCAGCGGAAGGATGATTCAGCCAGGTAACGGCGAGGGGTAGAATGATGCTGGAGGATACGGAGACGTACCTGTTCCACTAAATCATAAAATTCTGATTCGGTATATAGCGGTCCCTCTGTCCAGCCGACGACGTAGTCTCCGTACGGTACGAGACCTGCATGATACGCGTGGACAGGACTGTCAAGCGTTCTGCCTTTGGACCTTGTCACCTCAGCTGAACTACTTACCGGCGCTCTGTAGATTGAAGGCACAGATAAAGACGACGGATCAGTTTTTGCCCTTGCTGTGCAGAGACCACGGAATGCATACCTCTGCGGGAGATCCCTCTAATACCTCCAATATATGCCACACTTGACCCAATGCTTCGCCCGGATCACACAACCTCATCGCAAGCCCGAGAAGCGACGGACGGAGTGATGCAGATTGCTGTTTGTCTGATGTCGGGTTGTGCCATACTCTGGATGGAGTCAGCGTTACATCTGTTCAAGGGATAAGTTCAAGCTAAACGAGCCATGTCAAAGCTACTCACATCGGATCGTCTGAGCCTTTGAATTCCACACTCTCAGTCCAATTTCCTTGCCCTCATTCTCATCCAGAACCCTCGTCAATTGTTCCGGATCCAACGTCAGACCCACAGGCTCCTGATACACCTCTTCATCGACACCTGCTCTCCGGTGAAGCAGCTCCAACCCAATTAGATAGTCGAAGAATGGTTGGATTCCGGCAATGTACGCCGGAGAGTCTTCTTGTACGCGTAAACAATGGAGTGCTGTTCGCGGGAACGGTGTCGGTGTTGCAGAGCCGGAAGATGATCCTTGGCCCATGGCTGAGTATGTGGAGGGTGAGTGTAAGAGTGAAAGTGGTGGTCGTGTCTGGCGATCGTTACGATGAGCAGCTGATCATGTTGAGTGACTTGTCTACCGAGCTCGCGAACGATTGATTCAAGGCGGGCCGCCGGCCGCTGCCGGGCGCCGCGTGATGACGATCACCCTTGCCGAGACATCAACGACCGAGGACGAGCTGACGGTAAGATTTCTGCTCATTCGTGTGAGCTTTCGAGTTCAAGGACGAGGTGTATAACAGCAAACGGGACATCGAATCCGAATCGTAAGCGCAGATCAATCATGTCTCCGGAGAAAGCAGCCGAGGTAAAGACGAGCCAGTATTCGCAACCCGCTTCAACTTTCAGGAAACCGAAACGATGGCTGTTATCGAGGATCAAGTTCTGGGTACCGGCGATCTTGGGAGGATACTTCTCTTTTCTGGCACTTTTGACTATACCCGCCGTTCAAAAAAAGTTGGTATCCTGGTTCTCTTCGGATGCGTAACCGGGAGGGTCGCTGACACTTTCTATGTCGCTCTTACCCTTCTATCCTCGCCTACCTCTAGTCTGCTATATCTCTATCGCGTCAACCTCCCGTTCCCTAAAGACTTGGGAAGACCCGAGAAGTATGGGTTCGCACGTCAGTGCGCCGCGATCCTCGGTTCTCCTCGGGCAGCTAATTCAGTTCTGCCGCCCGATAGCGTATAAGACGCGAAACTTCCACTTGAACACGTCGGATGGGGAATCTTTAGGAGCATGGCATATCCTGTACGTATGTTCACTGTGCCTTTTCACCGCTCTGGTATTCACAAATTGTGGAACAGGCCACACACCATATACCGAGAAGCGATAGCGGAGACCACGGATCATGCCAAACATACGCTGTTTGCCCCGTTGTCACCCTTTGCAGACGACGCTTTCGAGTCGAGCCTCCGAAAGCGAGATACAGTCATCTACTTTCACGGCAACGTAAGTTGGGATTGGCTGAGCGGTGATACAAAACCATGCTGAATTTCGGAGCGGTAGGCCTGTAATAGGGCAACACCTCACCGCGTTCAATCCTGTATGGCCTTTTCCAACAAACTGGACGTGTGAGTGTCATTACCCACTCGGCCTTATGCCCATCTAACACGTTGCATGATCCTCGCATAGAAACGTGATATCGATAGACTATAGAGGATACGGAGACTCGACCGGTACACCTTCAGAAGACGGCTTGCTCATAGATGCACAGACGGTCTGGGAATATGTGGATCGCCACACTAGATCGAGAAGGACCAACGGCACGCATGTCGCGGAAGGGAGCAACGTCGTCGTCGTCGGGCATAGTCTTGGAACGGCAGTCACTTCCAGGCTGGTCGGACATCTTGCTGATCAAGGTACGTGTCTCCCATGTCAGCGCGAGCATTGACTGATGTTATACTCCGCAACCGGTCACAGGCGTGCATCCTAAAGCTGTGGTATTGATCGCTCCCTTTACGTCCCTTCCCGAGCTGTTGACGACGTGAGTCGCGGGAGGAACCTTTCGTCTGTACCAGACTAATCTTGCGCGGACATTGCAACAGATATCGATTGGCTGGTATACCGTTGATCAGTCCATTGACTCTGATTCCTTCTTTCTATGGTAAGTCAACGTCTGCCTTCAGCTTTTTCGCAACTCGGATCTAAAGGCATTATTGCTGCTATTCCACAGCGCTACTCGTTCGGTTCCTCCAGGATACCTGGATGTCTAGAGACCATCTGGTTGTGGGTAAACTCGAGAATCGTTGATAGTCGAATGGTGACTGACGTGAAATTACTGGCGACTCTGCAGAAAACAAAGGCGCCAGTATTGATCATACACGCCAGAGACGATAATGACATCCCGGCCTCTCACTCCCAGACCCTTTTCGAGCTACTCAGTAAAAGCAGATCTCAAGGAAGCATACCCACGCCGCCAAAGACCATCACGCGCGAGGGATGGGGAAGTGTGGCGCTGAATATCGGCGGTGACCAAACTGGTCCGAACTCGTTTCCGTCCGTGAACCGAGCGGTCGCTTACTTTGAAGCTGATCATGGAGCGCACAACCGCGTCGGTGGTGGGGAAGGGGTTATGGAATTGATGCGGGCGTTCTTGAATAGTGAGACTGCACAGGATTTGGAAATGAGTGTTGTTGGGGCTCCGTCGTTGTAAAGAGTCTGTGTACCTCTCATTTAATGGCATATTTGAACCTGGAGATGAAAGCTAGTGGATTCTGTTCGTCAACGGAGCATCGACATCCATGTATCATGTGACCATGATGATTTAGTAGCAAGTAGAGAGGCGTGGAAGGCACAACAGGCGGCAAACAGATTGAACAGCCACCTTTTCGATTTTCCGCCTCATGTGAACACTGGCGGCATGGCAGATTGACAAGCTGGCAAGCAGCAATGGGATGATGGATATCTCTGTTAAACCTAGCAGAATATGTCGCTATTGAATGCGGTTAGCGGCTGACCCATGCCAGTTACAAAACAATTGACCATGAGCGATGAAATGGTGACGAATCAGCTGATCCTGGCTGGCTGGCTGGCTGTTATGAATTTCAAGTCTCCCGCTGCGCCCGACTCTGGCCCAAGCAGCAAAAAGACATTATGAGGCCACTCAATGGTGTATGCCAAAAGAGCGAGCAGAGTGGACCGAGCAGGCCAAGCAGCTGTTCTCGCAATTGCGCTTTTGCATGGAAAACTTGCCTAGGCGCGGCGGGCCGCGGCGCGTAGGCGGGCGACTCTGGACAGGCGCAAACGCGAGGGCCAGCGAGTTCATCGGATTCGTCGAGATTGACGGCATTTCTGACGTCTTCAAAGACTCGTTTCTTCGACCGGCAACACCCCCTTTCGTCGAAATCCACCAAGAAGAGCCCACTGCCCATCATGGACGCCACGGATCGAAGCTATCACAAGCAGCCCATCTTCCAGAACACCAAGGCTACGAGTGCGTATCTTGTCGAGTTTATCGGACCTTTGAGGAGGGTAGGAGGAAATGAAGAAGCAGAGCTGAGCCAGGACGAGAAAGGCTAGGGAAGGGAATTGACGTGGAGGGAAGGCGAAGAGCGGGAGAGCGGACGACTGGCAGTGAGGAGACACAATTTACTGACGGAGGGCTGACCTATGTCTGTGTTCCTGTTTTCAACCAGCCACTAAGAAGGTCAACAGCCGAACCAAGCGATGGTACAAGGATGTTGGATTGGGCTTCAAGACCCCCGCTGAAGCTATCAACGGTACTTACATCGGTACGTGTCAGGGCGTTGCAAGACTGGTAGATTGGGTGTCTATTTTGGATACGGCTGTTCTCGGTGGCCCAGGGGAAAGGTGGATGGGTTGAGCGAGACGATTCGTCTGCGTGTGGGCGAGCCAAAGGGGAATTGAGACAGCGAAGGCTACGATGGGAGGAGAGAGATCAGCCACATCAGAAAGACCCTCAGCGCCAACAAGGAGAGCGGATTACGAATTGAGTGGAGCACTAACCTCCCTCGGCCACCCACAGACAAGAAGTGCCCCTTCACCGGTAACGTCTCCATCCGTGGCCGAATCTTGACCGGTGTCGTAAAGTCCACCAAGATGAACCGAACCATCATCATCCGACGAGACTACCTGCACTTTATCCCCAAGTACAGGCGATACGAGAAACGACACAAGAACTTGGCCGTCCACTGCTCTCCTGCTTTCCGAGTCGAAGTTGGTGACCAGGTTACCGTCGGTCAGTGCCGACCCTTGTCCAAGACTGTCCGATTCAACGTCTTGCGAGTCTTGCCCAACCTCCGAGTACGTAGCTAGAGGTCTTGTGAGCGAAGATCTGTCACTTACGAAGCCTTTTGCTCGGTGCCAGGCCCAGCGAGCTTTCAAGAAGTTCTAAACGCTTCTCCCGACCTTCGATGACACAGATCAGCCGGAACAAGGAAAAGGGTGCATGGGCTTCTGGTATTGGGTCTCCTGTCGTACCAGACAGACGACTGGCGCGTATGGTCAGCATGGGGGAGTAGAGCTAGGATCCGTCGTTGTTGTCCATTAGACCTGTTGTGTTGTGCTAGTGCGGACATGCGATTCAATACACCTGCGCATTCACATCAAAGGGTCTCCAGTGGGCGTGGAAAGTGTTCAGTAGCCCGTTCCCAAGGCGAAAGCCCACGACGAAGTGACCAAACGTTGGACCTTCACAACCTGTGATGTAATTTATCTTCGAGAGCATTTGAAAGCTATTTGAAACCTTGAAACCCGCGGCGCTCGGGATATGTCGGTCCGGAGCAATACCGAGCAAATGAGTAAATAATCGACAGCTGGCGACTGGCTGTTTGGCCATTCAAGAGCTGCTTTTCGCACTGAGATCGCTGTCATACGTAAACTGTCGGGCATCCGCTCATCCCCACCGTTAAACTCCGGTCATGCAAAATCCCCTGGAAGTCCCTCTACCGGACGAGACCACGGCGTCCACGTCGTACAAAGCTAGAGTGATCGGCAAGCACATCGTTCAATGCCTCGACGAGCACCGCAAGACCGCAAGTGTGGAGCCGTTGATGGTGGCATTGCAGGGTCCGCAGGGTAAGACTTATCTGCTGAGAATACTAGAATTACTAAGCAGCAGCTGATGTTCCGCTTTGTCAACTAGGTTCCGGCAAGACCACCGTTTCGACGGCGTTATTGAGCATGCTGTCCGCTCCGCCATATAACCTTCGCATCGCGGCCTTCTCACTCGACGATCTTTACTTGCCGCATGAAGGATTGGTCGCTTTACGGAAAGCGAACCCTACGAACAAATTGCTCGCCGGTCGAGGTTTACCGGGAACTCACGACATCGCTTTGGGCCGGAAAGTATTGAACCAGCTCAAGGAGATCAATACGCAGGAAGCGACTGGCACGGTACTCTTACCAATATTCAACAAGAGTTCGTTCGAGGGCGAAGGGGATCGGAGTTCGCAGACAGTGCCAGTGGAAGGTCCGCTGGACATTGTGTTGTTTGAGGGCTGGAGCGTTGGATTCTGTCCTCTGGAAAATGACGAACTGGAAACACGGTATCGGATGGCTGAGCAGGCGGTCCGAGATGGAGAGACTAAGACAAACGCACCTGCGTTTCTACACCACTCGCTCGAAGATCTCAAGGCCACGAATCAACTTCTTCGGAACACCGCTTCTTCGCTGTGGAGCTTCTTCACCGTCTTCATCCAACTAGAGTTGGCATCGCTTTCGCAAATCTATCACTGGAGGCTGGAGCAGGAGCACGCAATGATGCTGCGGAATGGGGGTATCGGTATGACGGATGAACAAGTCAAGAGCTTTGTCGACCGGTATCTCCCCGGTTATGAACTGTGGATGGGCGGCATCAAGACCGGAATGTATGCCGAAAGGTGGAAAGGACGAGGTCTGTCGCTGGTCTACGGTGTGGCCCGCGAAGTATTGAAAATACAGCAATTCTGATGCATGGATTGGCACGACGCAAAGCGTACGCTGTGGCAGTACATGCGCATTGGAGTTCACATCTCCCCTGCTACATCATCGAGTCGGCGCGTCACCGACACCCCCAGATCAGCCGTCCCTCCCTGAAAAGAGCGGATCTGCCGTGTTCAGAACAAACTGTCACTCGGGAGGGCTGTGAACCAATCCGCCACAACTTCTTCCGCTTCCTTGCATCGGCGAGATTCAGCCTCGCTTAGACGCAACTCGTAGTATTGGGTGAAACGGCAGTCGATACCTTGATGACATAACTGGCACAGGTCGTCGATATCAGCTTTTGCTCCATACTGGTCTTGAAGTTTAGGTGGAAGGGATAAAAGCAGGAGACGGCTGTGTCATCAGCAAAACGAGAGCCAAACAGAAGCAGGATGAGGGGTGCCGTTCAGCCTGGTTCAGCTACAATCATGGGCAAGAGGATCGCTTACCGTCTGACCAGATTCTTGGGGTAGTAGCTATCCAAAATCGCGCGATAGAGGTCGAGCCAAAGCGATTGGTTCCCGTTGGTTCCAAAAACTCCGGTCGCGCCACCATCCAGGAGTAATTCTGGTGACGAGTCAAAGGTCGACGCGCCTTGAACATTTCCTGGGGAATAGCTTGTCGGAGTTTGTCCATACAAGGAGGTTCCGAAGCCAGCAGGAACCTCCAGATGGCAACGTACATGCAGGAGCAGAGTCCGCACCAAGTCCTCCCGCGAGCGAAGGGGAAGCATTTCGAAGCATGATGGACAGCATAGGAGATCGAGCGGATGAGCTATAGGGGCAAGAAGCAAAGTCGTCAGATGTTCGTCTCGAATGCTGATGGACTGTAAGTGATACGGACAGCCCAAGTCTTTTGCCACATGTGCTGAAAGGCTGAATGAATGCATCAATACGTGGAAAGAATTAGATGTGTACGCCGAGGTATCGCCTTTCAGGTATGCATTGAGTTGGTCGGATAAGGACAGGTTAATAGGAGGTGGCGGTATAGCCTTTCCTGTGCGTTCGTCGGAGGCCCTTTGCGAGTCCCGGCTCGCTTTCCGCTTGTGGCGTCGAACGGATTCTACTAGTTCCTCCGTGAGAAGCTGCATCATCTCTCCCAGAAGTTCGGTCTCTTCCTCCTGCAAGACGTTCACGGCGGGACTCGTTCCAGCGATGCGCGTAGTTCCAGGCGGCGCAGAAAGCCGTTTGTGCATAACTTTCGGTAGTCGGGGAGAAGTCATCGCACAATGCACGAATGCACATTTCCAGATCTGATACGCAGCTTGGGCGATATACCATCCCAGCAACACCCTTTCATGCTTTGCTTGTCTGTGCGACGATGCTTCTGCCTGATTGCTGCCGTAGTTCGGTAACGGGGCGTTTGGCTTCGTGCCATGACCGCTTATCTTGAGCTTTTTCTTTTTACCTCTTTTCGCCTTTTCGACAGTTCTTGGTTTCTCAGTCTCCGAGGTACTATCTCCGGCTAGCTGTGGAAGAACCAGGGTCATTCCCAGCACAATTTTACCGATTCTGGCATAATTCTCGACAGGATGCGCCGAATCCACTTTGCGTAGACCAAAGATAATCTGCTTCATGAGCTCGCCCAGTATCTGATCGTCGCCGAGACAGGAGACAAGAAACTGGACCACACAGACGAAAGACAGGTGAGTGAATTTCATTGGGAGATCAGTGGGTAGAGACTGGACTCACTCCTCGACACAACCCCGTTTCTCCCTTGTCGATCGCAAGCTGATTCAGTTCCGTCCGCAAAGCTATATGACCCACTGTCTCCATCTGCATCCTGCTTCGCGGCACATTGCGCACCCCGTCGGTCACAGGAAGTGGTCTCCGTCCCTTTTTAGTATGCAAAGGGACCATATCTGTCAAGATCGGGCACAGGACTTCTCGGCATGCATCCACTGCTGATGTTGCATTCTCGTCCAGATGATGAGCAGTCCATCCGCGGATGATATGAGGCGGGGTTTCAGAATGTCGCTGGTTCTTGGTTCCCGATCGATTCATCCCGGTGGATCGCTGTCTGGTTGTTGGATCGACCGAACGTGCGGAATTAGAGTGTCCTTCCAGGTAGGTCAACGAATGCAGTTCCACTGATGATGATTTGATCGTAACTTCGTTTTGATGTTCCCGGAAGGATTTTCCCGGGGAGAAGTTTGCTTCCATTGGTTGTTCCAGGATAAGTTGTAGCGAAGTCACGCTTGATGAGGGGTGGGAGAAAACGGTGACGCCAAAGAATTGTCCGAATAGAGTGGCAAAAAGGAGTTCGAAACTGGCGACGTCCGACCAGAATCCGCTGCGGGGTATCTGAAGGGATCGCAAGGTGTCGCAAACACAGTCCGGTGTACAAGAGTGTGATGGTAGCAAGGTATTGGACGAGCAAAACTGATGAAGGCAGTAGAATATGAATCAACACATCCGTGTGCCTCGTCATATTCGCTCACTCACGCAAGAGAAGCGCTGAAGTGTTCGGGAGCACCATTCGCCACAACTTACATAGAGTTACACCACTGCCCCTGCAACCACTCACACCCTAAGTTATAGACCCCAAGCCTTCGAAAAGTCCATGCTTCATAGTTCTTGCTTCAATCGCTCTTGCCACTGAACTCAGGCCAGTTCTGTCATGGGTTATATCGTGAGTTCTACAGTAAGATACAGTCGACTTCCATATATCTATCTCAGGCGCTTCCGACCTGAAGCTGACAGTAGGAGTCACCTTGAGATTTGACGGTCTGCTCGGCAAGCCCTATCCGAGAGCTAACCTCGAAAGGCGATCAATGCGAATGTCCTTCATGACTTTCCGCGTTCTCGACATCCACCAGTTTTCCAACGACCACCGGGGGACAGCAGGTGTCGATACCGCAATCCTCTGGCGGACATCGGATCAAGCATGCAGTGTCCTGAGAGCGGAGCACATCAGCTTTTGGTTATGGCGGGACGAGCGACTCTGACTTACGTCGGTATCACTGTTTTCAACACTGTCAGCCGCAAATTCGGGCTGGATGGTACTGCTGTGAACACCGAATTCATGCAACACTTTCCTAATGTTGTCCGCAACAGCCATGTAATCTGTGTCTCGAGAGACGAGAACATGAACTGATGCGACAACAGTCTTTTCCGTCAATTGCCAGATGTGCAACTGTGGCAGCGCTTGTACATCAACAATGGGAAGCAATAATGGGCAGCGGAATAACTCACTTCATGGAGGGACATGACTCCGTCGACTTCATTGATACTTGAGCGGACAGCTTCGAGACTGATATGTGTGGGGACACCCTGCAGGAGGATGAATGACGCGGATTTGACTGAATGGAGAAGCTGTCAGATCCGTTCGATTTCCGAATAAACGCGAAGTTGCGTACCTAAAGGCAATGCGCTGTGGAAGATAATGACGGTGATGAAAAGACTGATAGCAGGGTCAAAGTAGAATCTCCAGTAGCCCTTGGCACTGAGACAGACAACAGATCACATCAGTAAACATTTGGGAGTCATCTCACTTGGTTGGACTTACAGCCAGATCACTAGACCAGCGACGATGACACCAACGTTACCCAAGCTGCACAAGGAAAGATAGGTCGTTAAATGGAATTTCTCACTGTTTTTCAAAGCCAGTTCAACTTACGCATCACCGAGCACATGCAAGAAGACACCCTGAGCGTTCATGGATCCATGGGAATGACCATGACCACCATGTCCTCCCGCCTCTGCCTCCGAAGGATCATGAGAATGCGCTTTGTTCCCATCCTCGTGGTCATGTGAGTCCTCTCCATGAGCATGAGCATGATTGTGCTCGTCGTGATCGTGGTCGCCAGCCTTGGTATTCTTCTTGACAACAGCAGCATAGCTCGTCGGTTGACCATTCGTCAATCCAGTCCTTTCGGTAGGCGCAGGGATGGAAGCCCGTTTGGCATGAGAGCTCTTTGACCTCGCATGGTGATGAGAAATAGGGTTGACAGAGCCGGAACAGCCGGCCTCTTGTCCAGTCGGAGAAAAGGCCATCGGAAACGAGTCCCTCGTGTCCCGCGCAGTCGGAGACCGCCCATAACCAAACTCTTGCGCCGTTTCGATAACTGCAGCTCGTGTAAGCGCTGGATGTCCGTATAGGGAGCCAAAAGAGTCGGATCGTTCTCGGCGTGTCGGGACAGGGCGAATTCGGGCATGGCCGTCATTTTCAGCTGTTTCCGAACTGGATTCAGCCTGAATCGAGGCCGTCTTTGAGCCAGAATCGTGGGAATGACTGTGACCGTGAGAATGGCCGTGTCCGTGTTCTGCGACGGTCAAGAAGGATATATAAGCCGCCAGGCTTCAATAAGAAGCGGGCCGAGACGTACCATGAAACAGGAACAACCCCACGATATTGCTCAAAAGACCGAAGCTACCAACAATGACCATCAATTTCGGGTTGCTGACCTCTATAACGAATCAGAACGAGGAGACGTTCAGAAGCTTGCCAAGGAGGAATAGCGGCGAAGGGACTGACCCTGAACATCGATGAATCTCTGGATGGCTTCAAGGAAGATGGAGAAACACAACGCGAGTAGGAAGATTGCGTTACCGAAAGCTGCCAGGATCTCGGCACGAGCGTAGCCTGCGGAAAGCAGTAGGGATCAGCAAAACAGGTTCAATAGCGGCAAAGGAGAAGTCGGAACAAACCATATGAGTGATTTGCATTCGAAGGCCTTGAGGCCAACTTCAAAGCTTGCCAGGATATTAATAGCGAGATAATGTCACTTGAAATGACGATCCCCGTCAGTCCATCGATTTTTTGAACATCCCAAAGTCAAGCTTACTTGAGCATGTGAAACTGCAGCGGGAACCAAGGTCAGCGCGGACACGATATCATACAGGAGCGGTAAACTTACTGAATCAGCTAGTAGAGCCAGACTGTGGGCAAAGATACCGGTCCCTAATTCCTGTTGTTGACAGCAGACATCAGGTCAGTCCGTGTTGCGGTAAAACGAGAAAGCCAGGTCGCCGCAAAGGTCGAGGTATCGGCAAAGAGGCGAACATTCCATCTTCCTGACCATCATTCTTGTCTAGCTTGCCTCGCTTCTACATCTCTCGGGCTGAGATCACACTCCCGTTTTCCGGTACATATACCCCTGATCCAAGCTGGCTCTCAACAACGACATCCAGGCGTCTATGCGCACCTCCAGCACGGCGTTTCAACCCGAACGGCGTGTTCCAGAGAACAGGACTTGAACTCAAGCACCACGCCATCCATTATACCTACTTCGACACATCGTCTTTCAGCAGCGACTACAGCGAGTACTCACAATTAGGAAGAAGACGGAATCTATCACCAACAAGGTGATGATCCTTGATTCCCTCGAGAGCCCCATGGTGATGGAATCCTTGTGATCTCGGCGACGAAGTCCGTTGTAGGTCGATAGATTGTACCTTTCAGCGTGATCCACCCCGGGCTGCAAATATCCAGACAGTCGTAGAACTTCTCCTCGTTGCGTCCAACGTTTATACTGCCTGGTGAGACTTGATGAATAAACTTGGGAGGCAAGACCTGATTGCACACCCACTGCATACCCGTCGTCGTTTCAACGCCCCCTACGTATTCGTTAGGTAAGCAATTGACGAGCAGCATTCGACCGGGCGCACCCTCATTCTGCTCACCTTGCTTGTTTCAGTTTGCACGATCTCGGTTTTGTCGAAAGTCGATCTCTCTAAAGTCGCCTGGTATCTTTCGCACATAGCGCCGCTCCAGTTCAATCAGATAATTGAACACTCTCCCACAGAACAAGGCTCCTATCACAACGATGGCTCCGACCACCCCAAACTATGCTCGTAAAGACGGCCGCACCGCAACGGACATGCGATCTGTTGAAATCCAGGTAGGACCACTGCCAAATGCGGATGGAAGCGGAGCATTCTCTTTCGGTAAGCTACTGTCGGCCAGTCCCATGATCACTTGGCTCAATCATCGCGCCCTATAGGTACCGAGGCTGCCATAGCTTCTTTTGCAGGACCTCTAGAACCTCCTACTGCTCGAATGGATGTATTCACAGAAGCTGTTCTCGCGATAACGCATAGACCATTGGAAGGTTCAGCTTGTGAGTCAAGTCATCTATCCTCTTGACTACTAGCTGATGTGCCTTTTTTTTATCGCAGCAACATCATCAAAAGCTCTCGCTGCCGGATTGTACACAATATATCATCCGCTTTTGGACCTTCGTTCTCACCCTAGAACCCGAACGACCCTTACAGTTCAATCCCTCAACTCGGCACAACCCCCGTCTCAGCCACTATACGCTTCCTCCCGAGCAGTCGCCATCAACGCATCCACTCTCTCCATCCTGAATTCCGGCAGTATCGGAATGAAAGGTGTCCCCCTCGCGGTTGGAATTGCAGCAGTCCCGACGAATGGAAAGGGAAAGCAAAGAGCATACGACGACGTGGAAGAAGAGGAACAAATGGATAAAGTCTCGTATGCGGATCAAGACATTACGCTAGTACTAGACCCAACGCGGAACGAAGAACAGAACGCCACTGCTCGATTCTGCTTCGGATGGGCCTTTGGTTCCGAGTTCTCCAGCGGCAGACGGACAACAGATGACGATATGGACGAGGGTCAACAGGGTGGTAGGCAGGAGGAACAGGATGAGGAGGCGGAATGCGTTTACTTGGAGAGCGAGGGTGAATTCGATTCTGTCACGGTAAGCGGTCACTGACTGAGGCGTTAATTACACACAAGGATATCTTTCGCTGATCCACATTTTCGCATAGTTTCAGAAAGCTTACAGCGCCTCACGGTTTGCTTGTCAGGCTTTGATGCGGACATTACGGGCGCAGATGGGGGAACATTTCGAGCACGTCGTCTTAAAAAGTAACGCATGACCCTGTATATCGATAGTAGGATGAGATCCAGAAGATAATGCCGATCTCCGGCAGAGTCCCTTTATGGGATTATAGATGTTTAATGGCGGGCGGATCGATACGGTGTTCATATTATGCTATATGCTGCTACGTGCAAGTTTTCTGTCTTGTTGTCTGCCTCCTTCACTTGGGACGTCCTCGGATTGGATACAAGGCCGTTCCGCTAGCCACTTCAAGCCACCCCCAACACGCGAAGCAATATCTTGCCAACCTGTTTGCCATCGTGATGAGCCTTTGCGTTCTTTCTTGCCTCTTCCGCAAACTCCTTCGTGTAAGTGCCGTCTTTTTCATAATTGTCAATGAGAGGCAAAAGGATTCCATCGTGCCTATTGGCAGGAGAATGGCAGAACGTCAGCAGCAGTGGATTTCGGAGGTGAAAGGCTGGCTTACCACTCAGGATGGCCTTTGGATAGCGATTGTAGAGTGAAAGCAGTCAGCACGACCCTCAATAGTAGATACTGACATGGTACCCATACCTTGGAAAGCGATGATGTGAACCTTTTTCCACAGCCCTGCAGGCAACTCGTGATCCTTGCTATGCGTAAACTCTGGTGCAGTCCCAGTGTCCACCTTCTTCCCAGCTTCCTTCTTTTCAGAGTGCTCGGCCGCGTCCTGTTCCTCTGGAGTACTTTCACCTGATTTACCGGCCTTTTCCATCTCCTCCGCCTCGGGATCAGGGTCCGGGTAGAAGTGGACGATGCCTTGGACGGGAGTCTTTTCTGATGAACCAATCAGGTGGAATGATGGAGGAACGTCAAAGACACAGTCCGAGTGTATTTGTTGCATCATCTGGATGGGAGGTTAAGTTAGTGGGGCGGACAATGCTCGAAAGAATGGGTGGTCACTTGCCACATGATCGGGTAGTCCCGATACCTCGTCCTCGATGTCGATGTCGCCCTCACCCCAGATAATCTTCTTCCCGATGTCGGTCTGCGGAGTGTGAGGCTTATCAGTGGGCATTTTGACTTTGCGTTCCTAGGACGACTTACGAGATCCACTCGAGTACTTCCAACCTCCCTACAAGGCAAAGATCCCATTTGTCAATCATTCGTTGCAGGAGCCGCTGTCAATGGACTTGGTACATACCACCCCTTAGGATTCTCCTTGATGGTAGAAGGACCAAATGCTCGGGCGATAACTTGCAGTCCGAAGCAAATGCCCAGAATCCTAGTCTTCGGATATTCGTCCTGTTGTGGCGACAAGACTCAATTCGTTTTCATAGGGGGAACTGCTCCGAGGCTGGCTTACATGAAGCTTGATCAAGAATCCTGCGAGCTTTAAAATCCACATGGTATCCGCATGAGCTTCATCTTCGAAACTTCCAGAAACCACGACGGCATCCGTTCGAGCCAACACGTCGTCCTTTGGGTATTCTCGCTTGTGAACCACATCGTATGCGAGAGTTTCGAGTTCGAGCTTCTTGTCTTTCGGCATTAGCGGTTCAAAGAGATTGTGCAACACGTCCTCATATTCTCCATGGGCCTCGATGGCTTCCTCTGGAACCTTGTCACATTTGAAGAAGACGATGGTCACCTTGCCGGAAGGAGAGGTATCCGTCTTGTTCGGTTTGTTTGACATTGCTGTTCTGGATGTATTGTTGAGCACTGTTTCGCAACTTGAACGATTCTGCGCACTCCTGTGCAGACCTGCTGCTGACTATATAGGGCCGGCGATATCCAATGGCTTCAAGCGCAATGACGTCGTACCATCGCTGCGTTTCTTCTTGTCTCACTTTTTTGTAAATCCAAGGGCGATCATGATGATGATGCCAAGCCAGCTTGAACGCGTGGCCAGAGTTGGTATCTATTCGTACATTCCGTTACGAGGCACGATCAGCTCTTTCCGCAAAAGCCACCAGCAATCCATCCACTTGCCGCCAACACATGCTCGCCCAGCCGTTAGCAGTATTTCGAGACACCGTGAGCAAAATCTCGACCGTTGATAAAACGACGACACCATGTCCAGCCATTCTCCCGTGATGCTCCTTCTCGTATTGGCGATTTTCAGCCTTCATCTCGCCTGTGTCAGTGCTCAATTCGGCAACATCTTCCAGGATGTGTTTGGGCAGCAGCAACAGCAACAACATGCGCAACAACAGCATTTCCAAAATCATCAGGCAGCGAATGTCCGGGGTTGGCAGATACAAGACGAAGGTGAGCTGCGCTCAGGGTACCGGAGTGCCGTGAAGACAGCGCTGATCAAAGTGCATTACAGCTCAATGCTTTAATGGTTACGTCTGTCCAGGCACTGCAAATTGCGTGAAAGCCGCCGTAGAGTGCCCTTGCCCTCTTCCGTCAGTGATACTTTGCCCGTGAACATACTTCCTGATCGTTCGAACTGACTTGGCACCATACAACAGAGAGGACTTCAAATGCCTATTGCCGACCGATTCGAGCCTTGGATCACACGCCGCAAAGGAACCATTCGTCTGTGTACGCGGAACGACAGATGGCAGAACCGCTCGACAGGAGTGCGATAGAATACAAAAGATGGCAGGACCAATATAAGCGTACAAGCATCAATCCTGAACAATACGTGGGAAATATGCCACAGACGGTCATCGAACAGTCTACCATTCATCGTCATCTGCAAACCCTCTTTCCGCTTTTTTTGCCCTAAATCGCAAAAAAATATCTTTAAAGGCTGGCGGTATCATGGTGAGATCGTACTTACTGCTTGACAGATGGCTGTAGCTTGCTTGTTCCCTTCGGCACCTGGTTCACAATCTTGGGATCGATATTGTCGCATCCCCCCTTGACGGCCGAGTACTGCCTCCTTGCATCTCTGAGATCACGCTAAGAATTGAACGTCGGTCAAGAGGACTTGTTCCTGCTATTGTCGTAAACATACCTGTAGTCTCTCATTCTCTTTGCGAAGCGCTTCCACGTCATCTATCGACAAGAGGGCGGGATATGAGGATAGGTTCTGACTTCCTAGGCAGGTGGGATCCCGCTCACCATTGCTATGTTGTAAAGGTTTACTGCTCCCATTAGATATCACTATCTGCTCTGGTGGCGCCTTTGAATGGAGTTTCGTGATGGACTGGATTTACAGATGACATTAGCTCGATACGACGTGATCTCCACAGCTCGTCACACTGACTGTGCAGCAAATGTCCATGAGCGAGGAATGAGCCGCATCGTTACTGCTAGATAGTTTCACTATGATGGGCGAGCTCGAATTATGATTGAGATGCAACTGTTGAGGAGGATCCGGTCAGTTCATCATGTAAGATGCACAAAGCTACTTGGAAGCAGACTTGCCGTCAATTCCCCGCTTTCCTTTCGTCGAACCTTGCTCTGATCGCCCGATATATGCATTTCTCCAGCTGAAATACTGCTGGCAAAGGCGTTGGTGGTGGACGATTTCTCGATCTTCCAGATCTGGCATAAACCTCACTGAGCCGTATATCCATGAGGAGAACGACTCACCTGGCTTAATTGAACGTAACCCTTCCATAGAGCAGTCGCATCACCTTGTCCCTTGCCTGCCTCTGCCTCAGAGTCCACCATCCCATAAAGTCGCACTTTAAGCCAGTCCCCATTCTCTGTCAGAAAACAGTGAAACACGTAGCGGGAGATTTCGGATTTGTCGACGTTCAAGTTGTAGATGACTTGATTCAGGTTGTGTAGTGGGTTTTGGCTGATGTCCCCAGCGGATAGCCTTGGCCGTTTAGGTGAAGGTGATGACGAGGGCATTCTGAGCGTGATCAAGCGCTTTCGATGGGTTCCTTTGGAGTCGTTACTAGAGCTCAGCTTAGGTCGCGCAGCCCTGGTAATGCATGCTGATCGGCACTGAAAGTCCGGAGTGAGGAGCGAGCTTGAACTTATCCGCAAGTATAGGTTCCATTTGACTGCGATATAAACATGTACAACTGGGAACTGGGACGAAGTCAAGAAGAAGTCAACGGTCGATGATGATGTGAGGAGCTGCCCGAGAACCGGCGGCCGAGCTTTCCCAGCTTTCCCGCTGAAAATCAAAACAGCGCCACAAAGTAAACACGTCGAGCAAGTATCCATCACCTTTCTTGTAGTCATATTCATGTCCACAATATCGTCGTGTCGTCTTCTGGCGGTTGTATCTGCGTCATGATCAGACGCCTTGTCTTGAGCTTCACGAAAATACGCTCATAATCACTAGTCATCGCCTCTCGGAAACACAGACGGAGGATCGCAGCCGAACAACTAGAAGAGACACAGCTTACCTCGTCAATCGACCGGCGACAACACCTCATACGCGATTCGTTGATGCTTTCCAGATTCAATTCCAAGGGGAGGGATTGGGATGAGAGAAAGTTTGCAGCTCCCGGACAACCAAACCTTTCGCCGGAAACACAGGTATTAGACATTGATCCTTCTCCGTTGCCCTGGTCACAGTCTCCACAGTATGTCGTTATTCCATATGGGAGTTTGATGCGGGAACTGATATGCGTAAATCTCGGTTACAGAAAGCAACGCAAAGCGACGCTTGCTCAGAATTCACGTTTTACCAATGTAGCCGCCGCCTCGAACAACAAAACTTCCGCGCCAATCCGAAAGATGGGCAAACCGAAAACACCTGAAGAGGAAAGAGCAGCGGCCGCACGTCGAGAAGCCATCATGAAAGCTTTCTCGCAAACCTCTGCTCCCAAGGCGGCACCTCGGCTGTCCGATGTCTCGACGACCAGTTCGACAAGATCCTCTAATGCGATTGATCGGATGCTGTCGGAAATGGATGCTGGACCATCACGAAAGAGGGATACAACTCTTGCCCCATGGGCTGGCGAGTACGCAGTGTTCAACTTGTTGCCGACGATTACCTTTTGATCAATTGTTTTCTTCACCAAACAGCGAAAGCGGACGAGACCCTGATTGGGTACCAGGAAACATGGCAGCGAAAAAATCTGGCAAATTGAACAAGGTTTTCCTCAGTGTCGAACAACAGCAGATTCTGGGAATGGTGCTCAATCAGGGGAAAAACATCTTCTTCACTGGAAGTGCTGGTAAGCGACTGAAAGGTGCCCTTGCGCGGAGCCTTGGTCTAACGTCGCATTGCATCATTCAGGTACTGGTAAATCAGTTCTACTGAGGGAGGTTATCGCCGCATTGCGCAAAAAGTTTGTTGGAAAGGAGGACTCTATCGCAATCACAGCTTCGACGGGACTAGCAGCATGTAACATTGGTGGTATGACGATACACTCCTTTGCTGGTATCGGCCTGGGTACGGGTACTGTGGAGCACTTATGCTCGATTGTCAGAAAGAACAAGAAGGCTTTGAACAGGTGGTTGAAGGCGAAGGTGTTGGTGATTGATGAAGGCAAGTTGCGTCTTCTGTTTTGTTGATGTTGATAGGTATGCTTACACTCGGATGATTCAGTGTCAATGGTCGATGGGGAACTATTCGACAAGCTCAACAAAGTCGGTCAGAAGCTCAGAAAAAAGTCTCAGCCTTTTGGAGGTATCCAGGTGAGATCACGACGCGGTACTCGGCTCAAGAATTTCACGCTCATGCCGTCCTTCATCAATACAGTTGGTAGTAACAGGAGATTTCTTCCAGCTTCCGCCCGTGAACAAAGGCGGTGAACCAAACTTTGTCTTTGAAGCTGAAACCTGGAAAGACGCAATCGACAAGTCTATCAACCTTTCAAAGGTGTTCCGACAGAGCGACGAAAGTGAGTCGTGAATATGCAGACTGTTCCGTGGATCTTGACCAATTAGCCCTGTGCATCTCTAGCCTTTGTGAAGATGCTCAACGAAATGCGTTTCGGTACCCTGTCGGCGCAGTCGATAGCCAGATTCGAGAGCTTGAGAACTCCAAGAAGATACGAAGATGGAATAGAACCCACCTCGCTGTTAGTCATCTCCCCTTCCCTTCTCTGGAAACGCGTCTGATCGGTTTGTGTCGCCAGTTATCCGACTCGTCGACAGGTCGACCAAGAAAATGAAAGACGGTTAAAGCAACTACCCACAGAGGCAAAGATCTACCGGTCGAAAGATGGCCCGGATGCCCCGGGAGGCAGCCGCTCGGAACAGCAAAAGAAGCTTCTCGAGAATTTCATGGCACCTGGTACCATCGTGCTCAAGATCGATGCTCAGGTTATGATGATCAAGAATCTGGACGACACATTGGTCAACGGTAGTATGGGTAGAGTCATTGGATTCTGCAAAGAAAGTGAATTCCAGATGACCAAGACAGGAAGTTGGCGGGGCGAAACAGGTGGACTGCAAGATGCCGATTTCGAAGATGGAGATGTCGACGAGGAAGGTTTGTCGCTGTTGAAGTCAAAGCTCAAACCAAACCCGCACGAAGAGGAATTGCCAGTGGTTTCGTTCATGCTTCCCGGAGGAGGTGTCAGAGATTTCCTCGTCAAAAGGGAAACGTTCAAGACAACCGCTCCGAATGACGAGATTTTGGCGCAACGTTCGCAGGTAAGTTTTCAAGCTATTGTCGGTGTTTGAGCGCGTGTTGACGATGGTCATTTCTTGATCGCTTAGCTACCCCTCATCCTCGCATGGGCGATGTCTATTCACAAGAGTCAAGGACAAAGTGAGTAGAACCCTTTTAGCGGGACACGCGGTTTCCAGCTAATCACTCTCTACGTCGTCCGTAGCTTTGGAAAGAGTCAAGGTGGATTTGGGTAGCGTGTTCGAAAAGGGTCAAGGTGCGCTTTTCATGGTCAAAGCCCTGGCCGAAGTCCAGCGTTCTGACGACCCCTACAATAGTATATGTCGCTTTGTCACGAGCCACATCGCTGGAGGGTCTACAGATTCTAGGCTTTTCCAAGTCAAAGGTCATGGCCCATCCCAAGGTACGTTTTGATCCTGTTGGCGAATAAGCAAATCATGCTCGCATACTAACCGCCTTCGCATTTCAGGTGAAAGAATGGAGTCGAACCCTGGTGACGACACGAAACACATCGGCAGTCGAAGAAGGAACGTAGCTTGGAGTCACGGCGAGGACAGCTCCAAGTCAATGGCTACTGGGGGCGTTCGGAGAGGCGAATCTGATACTGATAGTCAGCGTCATGGCGGGAATAAATGAACGTGGAGTTGCGTAAGGTAGTCGTCGCACTGTAGCCATTAGATTTAGCGTATGCTGCAACCAGTGAATTCATGCGTATCAAGCATATAAGAGTTGATGCTGACCGCAGTGGAAGGGCGAGAGAACAAAGGGTTCAGTCCGAAAATAATAGTTCATCGTTTTTGGCCCATTCCACTTACCGACGCGAAAGTGAGTGGACAGAGATCACGTGACCATTCGAGAAATGTTGGCAAGCGAGCGCGATATTGCGTTCATTTCGTTGAGGAATGCGAGCAGGCTGCAAAGACCGTTGGCTTCCTGTCAATAGCATTCACTCTGTCCAGTGCAAACCACCAAATGGCAACGACAGAAGAGGCATCCAATATGCCCTCAACGTCGACAACGGCCGGCGCGACGCCCGTACACCGTGTCCGCTTCGTCGACTACGACCCGTCTCCCATAACCGCTCTCGTCTTCCCCCCGTTACCTTTTCCCTCGGCAGACCCAGGAATCGCCAACGCTCAGCAGCAAGCTATGAACAAGAAGCTTCGAACGACAGCCGGAACTCCAGAACTTACGCCCGAGCTGGTTGCCGCGGCTGAATTTGGATGCCTGATCTGTGCTAGACAGAACGGTCAGATCGATGTATGGGAATATGTTGGAAGTACTAGGGTAGGGAACCCTGGTAACTGGGTGCTCAGCAGGGTAAGCTCTTATACTTCCAACTTGCCAACTTTAAGCTCATGCGCAGCGTGATTTTCCAGGTATTGCCGACAGTGCTGTCTCATCCGACCGTTTCACTTGTAAGCGTTGTCGTCAGGGATCCGGAATACTTCCAGGATGCCGGAGTCACACGTAGAGTGCCCCGGCCGGAAGAGCTGCGGTTGTTCACAGCTGGAAGTGATTCAGGAGACATTGTGGAGCGATGTCTGCTTACGGGCAGAATATTGGTATGTCGTTCCCAGTCATCCTGTTCGATTTTACTCATATTCATCCCCTTGCAGCAAACTTACGCTGTCCCTGGTGCTCCTGTATGGGCCATGTCCGCAGCGCCTACTCAGGATCGCCTTGCCGTAGCGACAAGTAGCCCAAACATCCATTTCCTTTCCATCTCAGCACATTCAATGTATCTCGAACCGTCCTCGCCCGTTACTCGAACGGAAGCCATTCAGGGCCGGACGAGAACGCTTTCCATCGCTTGGGGACCCCCGACAAGAGTCCACCTGCAAAGCGGAGGCCCAGCGGAAACGGATGGCAAGATGTGGGTTTGGCGGAATCATTACCTAGTAACGGGAAATTCCGACTCCAGCTTGAGAAAGTGGAATGTGTTGAATGGGAGAATGATTGGAAGAATGGCAGTGAACAAGTTGAGGCGGGATCAAGGCAAGAATAGGGGAAACATCGTCTGGGGCGTTGGCGTCTTAGCGTGAGTCGATCAATGTCCGTTATCCTCTCTTGATTTCAGCTAAACCACCGTGTCTATGCCAAACAGAGATCATACCATCGTTTCTTCCGACTCGCTGGGCTCTGTTACGTTCTGGGACGGAAAGTCGCAGGCACAACTGCAGACTTTCCATGCACATGCCGCAGACGCACTCTGCTTAACGATCGGACCAGTGAGCTACCGCCCCATCCTACCGACTGCACCGAACCTAATTTCTTCATTGCTAGAATGGCAAATCTATCTACACAGCAGGCCCGGACCAGAAAGTCGCCCAGTTTACCTTGGTCAACTCCAGCCCATCAAAGTCGGAAGAAAAAGGTGACAAGCAAACACGAGGGAAATGGATACAGACATCGTTCAAGCGGCTACACGTTCATGATGTGCGGTCTTTGGCAATGTTCCCACCGTATTCGCTTGCGCCCAAGGCCGCACCCGTCAACCCTGCATTCGCGCCGATACTAGCATCAGGAGGCCTCGACATGCAGGTGATGCTGACTCCGGCATCCTCGCCGGACATGCTCGTAGATGGCGAAACACTCCTCAACCCTATATCGAGGAACCATGTCACCAAATTCGGTGATGCCCTTCAACATCGAATGGGTTTCACACCGAGCGGCCATGGAACCGATGTTTTGGGCATGAGCGAGAGCAAACGGTTGATCATGGTCAGAAGGTACCGTGGTATCGGAATCTGGCGATTGCGTGAGCTGGAAACGCAATATGACGAGGCGAGCCCGACCGGTTGGGATAAGGTTTTGGAAATGAATTTGCAGGCGAGTCTTCCTGCACATTCTTGCCATTTTCGAGATGCTGATTTCATAAAAATATAGCTACGGACGAGCCTGACAGCTGCATGCTTGTCGCAAGATGGCAAATGGCTTGCCGTATCCGATCTTTATGAAACGAAGCTCTTCAAGCTTCGACACGGTGTAAGCCTTCCACCCATCATCGGCGTCCTGAATAAAGAGCTCACATTTACTGCTACAGACTGACGGGGAAATCACACCGAAACGAGTCAAAGACTTCAACGAGATGATCATCGAAGAGTGCTCGAATCTCGAACTTTCCCAAAAGGGCACTGGATCAGCAACTCTGGCTTTCACTCCCGACTCGAATCGTTTGATTCTTGGACTGGCTTTGGAAGCGGCTGTTGTCGTGGTCGAGCTACCGAACGAATTCGATGCCTCACTAGGCGTCTCCCGCACTTTCAGTCTAGCGCAAATCGAAGGCGCTCGAGTGACGAGGCGCTTGCCGAGACGAATGAGCGTTTCAGAAAAGGCGGACGAGCAAAACAATGGCAGGGCCACAAACGGCCATGTAGAGGTGAATGGAATGGATGTCGATGCCGAAGAACAGGCTAGCTCTGTCAGTGGACAGACTTCAGATGTAGAGGAAGATGAATCGGACGACGAAGAGGACGAGCAGACTGCGGGCAAGCACTACCTGCTACGCGCCGAGCTACTGGCAGTCAGTGAAGATGGTCAATGGTTGGCCGTCACTGATACCTATAAGAAGACTGCCATCTACAATTTGGACGTCCTCAAGGTGAGTCTGTTGTGCGTCAACGGAGTAGATCGCAGAAACTGACATCACGCCACTCTTAGCTTCATTGTTTGCTACCGACATTCGCTCAAGCCCCTTCATCGCTATGCTTTGTGGATCATCGCCACCTTGCATTAGCCTTCCCGGTCGACAACAGTCTTCAGGCTTTCGACGTTGATTCACGTAAACTCAATCCTGCCTTCTTCCCGATTCGTACCAAGATGTCTAGGCAGGCAGATCCCGTTGTCGGTCTTCGACTCTACTCCGCGGGATCTACACCAAAGCTTGTAGCTTGGGGGCTGAATTGGATCGCTTCAATTCCACTGAATACCAATATCGGCAAGAAACCTAGAAAGAAACGGTCGAAGCGGTTCAGTGACGCAGACCTCCGGGTAAACGTTGACGACGAAGTCGATGATGGGGAAACATCGGGAGGAGAGACTGGTAACGAAGGTACAGGTGATGGGATGACGTCAACTGTGACGGGAAAATACAGGCAACTGGCTGGAGTTGGGGTTTTCGGGAATGAGCTTGTCGTGGTTGAACGACCGTTTACGGACCTGAGGAATCTACCTCAAGCTTTCGCGGTTGCAAAGTACGCTACGTAGACGTCATGCAACAATCATAGATCCATCATCTCTTGCAGTACATCATCTCTTGCAGTACATCAATGGCACTTTCAGGCTTTCAATGTTTACCAACGTCGTTTTGGCACAGGTACTTGGTTGATCTGCCAATCGCCTGGTGTGCGGGGGTGGAACCGCAGAAGATCCCCATGTCTGGACATGATTGCAACATAGCAGGACCAGTCCTGAAAAATCTCATATCGAAGATAATGGTGGCAATAGGCTCGTTTCGGTCAGCAGACCACACGCACTGCTGCACGCGCCCTGAGGGAAGAAGAGTATGCATGTGACGGTCACTGTTCTCCCGGAGGGTGGAGGTTGCAAGCAGAGGACCACGCGATGGCCTACGGGCGCAAAACAGCCGCCAAGCTGAGAGTTTCATTATTCGTGGCGCGGACAACAAGTGGAAAGCTGTTGCATTACCAGCAATTCTTCGCGGCCGATTTGCCTTGCTATTTAGGAATGTCACCATACACGATACTTCTCGTACAACTTTTGTGATGCCATTTTCTCGCCAGAAGTGAGGTGAAGCCGTGTATTATGTTTTGCCCGAGGGCAAGAACTTGGATTTCTTCTTGTTGGCATCCACTCCCCCAGCCGTGGCAGCGGCAGCTTCTGCCTTTCTTTTCGTCGCCGCAGATACCGTCTTAACAATGATCTGGCCCATGGCTCCCATTGGCGGCAGGTTCGGGTCGAAGTCGTCTTCGGGTAGTTCTTCTGCATCACCCAACTTGTCAACATAAAATGACTGGAGCAGACCAATGTGAAACGGAATGTCGGTCGCAGTGAGAGGCACAAAGGGAGGTGGTGGTGGGTATTCGAGAGTAGGAGTGTCGATTCTAGATGAACGTCCACAGATCAATATGCGTTTCAGATAGGATAACCCATAAAAGTGCTCACTTGACCTTGTCGGCATCTCGCACTCCAGATGGGGGCCGGAGTAGCTTGCGCGGGATGGAAGGTAACCCAAGTATTCCGAGGAAATCTCCTGAATCCTCCATACCGGGAATGCCGCTACGCGTGAAGGAAAACCGTGAGCCACAAGCTGGTACAAATAACGCGTAGGCGGACCGACGTACAAGGTCATATCCTGGTCGTCAACTTCTTCCTCCATTGCTTCCAGCTCGGGCTGTATAATCAGATCGTGAGAAAATTGCCAATGGAGAATGTTCAGCGCCAAAATTACCTGTGCTGCCATTGCTTGTCTGACTTTGGACAAGATATCTTCCACTTTTTGATTCTGCTTGAGAACATCGTCGGTAACATGTGTAGACAGAATTTCCGGTGTAAAGTCTCCGTTCTCTCTTATCGCAAGCAGTATCATTGCCTATGGGACGCAAAAGTTAACACTCCGTGCAACACTACTGAGAAATGCCTTCAAATCACCTCTGGTCCGATCGCCGGATCATTGCGATCAAGGAGAAGCCGAAATGTTTTACCTAAATGCCGTAGGTATCGGCCCGCAAGTTCACTGACGCTATCGAGAGCAAGTTGGCTGCAACCTGGTTTGAGTAGAGTTTTGCAGGGCAAGTTCAGCATTTGTTTCTCAGTCTTCAACACCAACCCGTCGCGATATACCTGAGAATCCAGTTTGACCCATCAGAGCGCCAACCGAAAATCTCATTTGCTGACCGGCGACAACTTCCGAAATCTGTTTGCTGCCTTCAGGCCGTGGCTTTTTCCGCACCAGTAGCTCTTCTGCCGTAAAATCGTCATCGAGATTGATCTCCGGAAGTGCGGACACAGCTGCTGTTTCGTCTTGTAGGGCAGAAACGTGTGAGGATAGTCGATGCGCCTCGACACGCAATTTGGAAAGATTTTCGATGTTCCGCGCGACAGCGTCTTGCAAGAATCCGCCTGGCATATCCGGATCCCGCGTAATGGGTTTGGCTGGTTGGCTCTTCGTCCTCTTGTGGCCTCGACGGCCAGACTTCTCTACCTCTGTCGCTTTTTCTTGTGTAACTTCCGACGACGATATCGGGAACCCGCTGCCTATCCACTGGGGTTGACTGAATTCGCCCCACCAGATGCCAAGCCCGTCATTGCGAAGTTTCTCTAAGGGGACATCTGCTTTACCAGGAGTCGCTTGCCGAGAGCCACTTCCACTTCTGCTACCCCGCTGCTGTTGTTGAGGATACCAAGAGGGCACGCCGTGATTGTCCTTGAGCAGCTGATCGGCGGAATACCCGTCAACGTCTTTTCCCAGCAGAGTCTGATAAGCTTGCATGGCCGCCTGTGTCCGAACAATCGCCGGAGTATCGGATATGTCATTAGGTAGCGAGTTATACGGCGCTCCCGACGGCTAGATGCAGGAACAGGATTCCTCATCAGCAGGGACTCCTCCCCTGATACGAAGCAAACATACCTCAGGGGACCCAGCTAGACAACATGCATAAGGACGAGCTCAGTCTTTCCGCATGCATGAAAGCAGTGGAATTACTTACGGTCAAGCTTTTCTTCTGCCGCCGTCGCCTCGGTCCCTTCCGCGGTTATCGTACCCTTTGATGCCGCCTCTTCAAGTTGAGCAAGTGTGTTTCCGGGTGAGAGCAGACCACCACTCGCTCTATCCAGAAACGACGCGCTGCGTCCTTGTCGGAATGTTTGTCCTGGGTGACCGTTCGCGGTAAGAAATGACGGCAAAGAAGCGCTCTCGGAAGCCCGGTCGGCGAGGTAGGAGAGGTGATGGTCTGCTAAGCGCTTCATAAATAGAGCCTGTTGCCGCAAAGGATGGCCCTGAAAGAAGATTTGTTCAGTTCGATCAATTCCATTCCTTGAGCCGAGAATGGCGCAAATCGTGCTTACCTCTACCGAATTATATGTCAAGCAGTTCGTCCATATCAGGTTTAAATCCCGCGCGAAGCTCTTCTTTGTCTTGTACATCCTGTTCTTGACGTTTTTCAGCAGTGTTCCCAGGTCCATAGGTTTGGAAATCACTGATAGGGTTCTCAATTAGCATTCGATCCAGTCTCATCAACGGCGTGAGGTGGAACTGACCTTGGTCGTATTCGGGCGCAATCTTTTTCGATACCGGTTTAAGGAATGGCTCAGCTTCAGCTGACTGCAATATTGCAGCACATCAGCAGTTGAACCGGGAACCCTCATCAGGTTTGCCTCACATGTGCCTTGAGCTCGTTAATGATTCGTTCCAGACTGTCCATAAATTCTTCTTGTGATCTATTGTTCGTCTAGCAGCGAGAGAAGCGTGAGTGTACAGGGCGAGACCACAAGATGTCTTTCTACGCACCCTTCCAACTTGAACATCGAGTAACAGCTTCTCGAATTCACGATCTGGCATTCCCACGGACCCCGGGCGGCTCTGCAGAGCAGGTAGCAAGTACTGATGAATGAGATGCCGTGGAAGGCTTTGATATGAGTGCCCCTCACACGCCATGCGACAGAAGAACACATACCTTGAGCGACATCCTGATAGATCTTTATGCGTGTTCTTCCACAAGATCAAAGCACCAGCGCTTGTTGACACGATGGAGAACGGCGAAGTCCTTTGGCAGGTTTCGATAGCCTTGTTTCAAATTCAAGCTCGTCGACCGCTCTTCCCAACGTCGTCGCATACACTTTTAAGTTTGCCCTGTTCAGCTCTGTCTTTGCGTGAACGAGATGTTATTGTGAATCCGAAGATGATGGTCGAGTTGGACAACTGTCTCGACCCTCGATCGCGTTTCAGATTGCCGCGCGCGTTCGGCGCCCGGTCCAAAATCCGGCGGCTTGTCCGGGTTAGTACCCTGAACACTCGCCTTCTAATAATGAAGTCTGAAGAACACAGGTCTTGAACAGCTCGAAGTGCGTGAAAGCAACTGCCAGTTGGAAGAACAACGCACCATGGTATTCTGGGTGCACATCGAATCCTGGTGAGGCTGGTTTTTCAGAGGAAAGCCAGGCTCACGGTAGGAGTAGGCGACACACCGCTGAGAAGGCAGGGGCTCAAGCTGAGGGAAGGTGGCGGACTGTGGTCTATGGCACACACATGCTTACGGACGAAGGCCAGTTCGGCTTGTCGCTACATTGCTTTGGTTCCAAGCCATACATGAGTCTGGGAATGTCAGACTTCAACAGTCGCAGGTGGATTTTCCACCAAGGGAGACATAAACCAAGAGTACTATGGCAGTTTGTGACGAGCGACCGTGATGTCGCGGCTGCGCAAGTTTGTGGGAGCGGATCTGCTGACCTTGGCCAACGGTATCGTACTAATGCTCTGGTAGCTGCTCTGGTGAGGGAAATCAATGCTCAAGCAGCTGCTCAAGCACCTCCGTCCAGCGTCACAAACTCACTGGTCAACCCGCATCTGGTTGGCGGTCCGGTGGCTGGCGGCTTGTCGGGCGATGTACTTGTAACAATTATAGTAAATAACTAAAGCCAAATTTCAGCAGTCCGGGAACTCAGTCTGCATGCCAGGACAATGTCAGTGAAGCGGGGCATCATGGGCGCCAAGACTATCCATATATCCATGCAGCTATATACGTCTTTCAGCTCAGTAAAGCATGTTCATGATTCATGGAAAGGAGTCTTATTACTGAGGCTGTTCAATGATTGTTCACGGATCATGAACCATGGTCCAGCGACAGGATTCCATTTACATCTAATCATCTGATATACGACCCACACTCGGATGTTAGGATG
This sequence comes from Naganishia antarctica, assembly GCA_025758675.1. Taxonomy (NCBI): domain Eukaryota; kingdom Fungi; phylum Basidiomycota; class Tremellomycetes; order Filobasidiales; family Filobasidiaceae; genus Naganishia; species Naganishia antarctica. The sequence continues at coordinate 9,338 of JANGFJ010000120.1, read as the reverse complement.
GTCTGGGGTGATCATTGCACGTTGCGTGTCTGATGCGTGTATAAATATAATGTATGATGCTACAGATGCGCTTAAGCTTCAGCAGCAGCTCCAGCGTATGAATCCATCTTTTCTTGGGCTCAGCGAGAAGGCTGATTTCGAGCGGAACACCGGTGTCAGTAGTAACCGGAGTACTACCTGGGTATGAACCCAGTGCGTCTCGCTTCTACATGCCACCACTCCCAGTCAGCTGCACCGACGCGATGAGGTCTTTGAGTGAAGGGCAACGGGACTGCACGGGCCAGCTTGTGAGGACGAATATCGAGTGCCAAAATCCTTTAAAATGTCTTGGCTCAAAAGTCCGGAGTATCACGTCCCGATCTGGACAGCTATTCGACCTTACGCAACGGGGATCCAAGAACTCGTCCAATCCAAGGAACCAAGGATGTTGTCAACCACCAGCAGCTCAGCCACCATTGCATGATAGGAATTTTGATCGCTCCTATACCTTCAACAGGGGAATCTGCCGGCTGGGCCCCGGGCCGTCTCGTCATCTATCGCATTCTAGCGCCGCAACCATTTTCAAGTACAGTTGCGTCATTTACCTTAGTTGGTGTGGAGGTTCCCTCAATCTTCGCTGCGTTTGGACTTCACTTCGGGACCGTTGCAACTCCCATATCCTGACTACGTGACTACACACCAAACGAGGAAGAGCAACCACTCCCTGACCGCTCCATGCGGGAAGCCAAGAAAACTGGGGCCGGACCGCTCAATCCCACACTTCAGCCCGTTCCATCGGACTTTCGGAGAGCACCGAAACCCGACAGGTACTCAGCGAGTTTCTCATTTCATACTCCAAGAAGCCTGTGCCAATCCACAGCAAGGGTGCGGGATAGTGGCAAGGCTATGGCGGACCTGTCCCAGCTTGACCCAGGAAAAGGATATATAGCCAGAAATCCATCGCCTTTTTCCCCTGCTGCAAGTATGTTCGAAGTATCGAGACCGCACCTTACCCGGTTACTGGAGATCAATCATAGCCTTGCTACACCAGAGGCTCTCCACATCACCACATTCTCGACGACATCATAATGAAGGGCTTATTACACACGGCAGCCGCTGGTGCAGCGTTGTTTCTTGCTGAATGCGTCCTAGCTCAGTGAGTCGAGATTCTACCCTTCTTGCATGATACCCAAATGCGGTTGACTTACATTTGCGCACTCGAATCTTAAACAGCCCGACCCCTCCCCAATACAATGGAACCACGCAGGCCCAGTCTGAGGCCCAGGTCGAATACTGGAATGGAGGCTGCACCGTTCATGTAAGCCCCAGATGCACTCCCCTTCTGAGTGCAGCCTGAGCTTACTCGTCTCCTTCTAGCCCCTCGGTGGTGCCCAGGACGATGGTCCCGCTTTGCTGATCGCCTTCGACAAGTGTCGGTCCAACTCCATCATCAATTTGCCCGGACCGCTGTACACTGTAGAGAAGGTTCTGAACACCACGCTGTACAACACTACCATCAACTTGGATGGTGTGATTCAGTACACGTGAGCATCCTACGGGGTAGCCAGGCCGTTTAGTAGCTTATACTGTGTTGCTAGTCCCAACATCACCTACTGGTCGCCTGCCTCAATTTACCTTGAATACGTAGGTGCTACTTCAAACTGCGACCGAGTTCTAGGAATTGTGAGCTCCACTAATTCACCTTTCCGGATTTTAGCAAAACGCCACCACTGCTTGGTATCTCAGTGGTGAGAACATCACGCTGCAAGGTGACGGTGGTATAGACGGCTCTGGACAAGTCTGGTGGAATGCCTACGCGACTTTGTGCGTAAACCCGGCTTTGCGCGATTTTCTCAAAAAGCTGACATAGTTCCATTTTTATACATACAGGAAGAGCCAAGGTGGATCAGGAGTAGCAGGAGGTAGCAGCAGGATCTTCGCTCGACCGGTCCCACTCGCCATTGCTCGCGCGAAGAACGTCCTCGTTGACGGCATCTCCATCACAAACTCGCCATTCTGGCATTCCATCATTTTCGAATCCAGCTACGTCACTTTTCAGAATATCTATATGAAGAGTCTGAGCTCCAACGAGAGTGCTCAGGCAGCCAACACCGATGGCTGTGAGTGTGTGGTTTCGCTGACGGACTGTCAAGATGCTAAACAAGGCTATATTAGGGGACACTTACCGATCCGACCATATTCTCATTCAAAACTCCACGGTCATCAACGGGGATGATTGCGTGTCTTTCAAGCCCAACACGACGTTCGCTGAAGTACGTAACATGTACTGTGATGGATCGTAAGCCAGCATCTGCTTTGGACTCTCACGGAGATGTTTTGATTAACTTTTGCCTTGTTCCGCAGCCATGGAATCTCTGTCGGCTCCCTTGGCCAATACTACGGAGTTGCGGATATCGTCTCAGACGTGTATGTGAAGAACATCACGATGCTGAATGTCGAACACGGAGCTCGAATCAAGGTCTTCCCCGGACACAACGATACCAATTCGGTATCTGGTGGTGGCACCGGCTATGTCAGGAACAGTAGGTACCCTTATCCTCAGGCAACCGCCAAATCTCATGCAATGATTTTTTCTATAGTCACTTGGGAAGACATCTACGTAGAGAATGGGGATAAGCCAATCTTTGTCACTGGCTGCTGTAAGTTGTCTCGCTCCCGCTCATGAGTCCGAATCTGACATGTATTGGAACGGTGGAACAGACAACTATGACAGCAACACTCAGTGGTGCCAGGATCACCCTTCAACGCGTAAGTTGGCCGGGTTTCTCAGTCTTCCAGAATGCGACTGACTCAACGCCCCCTTTAGTCGAGATCTCCGACATCAACTTTATCAACTTTAACGGTTACGCTTCAGGCAACTACAATGGTGCATACGTTTGATATCTCCGCCATCGCGCGCCTTGACTGACCCACTTTTCTTTCCTCAGTCGGTAACCACACTGTCGGCTCGATCCGATGCAGCAGTGAATGCGAAGATGTGACCGCCAAGAACATCAATCTGCTCTGGGGTCCACCCGGAGTCAACCAGACCAGCGGAAACTATATCTGCACCAACGTTGCCACTCTCGACCAACTGGACTTCCCTTGTCAGGAAGTTTCCTATAGCCAGGTCGACAACGGAGGCAGCAACCTCAACCATTAAAGGTTAAGCGTGTCGTCGGAAGGACAAGAGTGCCTGGGAAAAAAAGACGGAGCGAGTGCATGTTTCATAATCAAATACATAGTTGCGTAAAGTGCGCCGTATCTAAATGAGCACCCTTGTTATTTAAAGGTCTGCTGAAATGAACTTCAAAGATGAATAAAGTTATTGTTGCTCTCAAACGCCACTCCTGGACTTGAGACGATATCACTTCCGTTGCCGCTATTGTCACGTCACCATTCCGGATCGTTGATCAAGTTTGGAGCTAACGATACAACTTGTTCTTCTCCTCGTGTCGGATTCCCATCGATTTCGGCACAGCGATACCCAGCACCTTCCTCTGCCCGACCTCGGATCGCTCGTTCTGCAGACGCCGAAGTTCGGCCACTTGGGTTTTGCTGAGGAATGAGTCGGTTTCGACTGGTGCACGCTAAGGAGAGGGAAAGGTGGGCAACGTGGTGAGCAGATCTGTCGACCCGGTGATACAAAAACGGAGGTGAGCATACCTTTAGGCTGTTTGAATGTGCAGCCATGTCGGCATTCGGGTCATAGGTTGACGAACCGGGCATATCTGGAACTGCTTCACCACCGCGGATCAATCTCATCTTGATCTCGTATTTCTCCATGTCGTAGTACTGGTTGAAAGACAGTGTCAGCGCACTACACGCGAGGAATCTGCTACGACACTGACCTTTTCATGAGGTAGAGTAGCTGAACCCAGGGCGTATCGACGTTAACACCCCTCAGCAATGCCGTCATACCGCATAGAAGGCTCACCAGTATTAAAATCCTCGACGTACCGGGCAAACTCTTTTCTCTCCTTGTCCTTTGCCAGAGTCTCCGGATTGATATGACGCTCCTCGACGAGCCACGCTCGGAATTCCTAGAAGGGATATTAGGACGATGAGTTCCAGGAACCAGCGCTCGCGCGGTCTGCGGCGTACCGGCTCCTTGTTATGTTGACTGCAGCAGAACGGCAGATTGTCAGAGATGATAACGCGCCGGGACTGAGGACTGGACGTACTCTGATGTGTCGATGATGCCGTAGGTACCCCATTGTGAAGTCACCGCAGACGTCTTTTTTAGCTTCTATTCGGGCAAAGCAAGGTCCTGAGATGAGAATGAGACCCTGGCGTGGCGACGAGGTTACCAACCTTTTTGTCCTTCTTTTCTCGTTTCCGTTCTTTCTTTGCCTTCTTTTCCTACGCGCGGAGAGGAATATCAGTCACGGCCGACGGGTATGAACATCGTCAGGCCGTTGTGTTAACGTACCTCCTTCCTCCGCTTTTCCTTCTTATCACGTTTCCTGCGTCTTCTCTCTCTATCGTCATCCGAGCCAGATCCGGAATCCGACGATGACGAGCGCGACGATCTGGAAGACGAGGATGATGCGGACGGAGATCTATCTCCGCGACGAGGGCGGTCGCCTTCGGGGTCCCTTCGTGGCGAACGCGATCGAGAACGGGACCTGGATTGGCGATGGGTTTGGGGACATTCAGCATCGTCACAAAGAGATGACGTACATGGACGTTGGTTCACTAACCTAAGTTTTATTCGGTCTCTGGCCTCGTCGTTGGCACCTCTGCGCGTGTCCCTGTATCTCGGCCTCTCCTTCTCCGCATCTCTTGTCCTCTCCCTCTCCGCATCCCTCGGTCGCTCGCGCTCACGATCCCTACGTTCATCCGTTGGACGACGCTTATCCCTATCATCCCTATCCCTACGGCGGTAATCATCGCCATCGCGATTCCTTTCGCCACTTTTGGTATCCCTGTCGTCCCGGTGACGGCGTTCACGTTCCCTTTCATCGTGCCGGTCGCGGTCTCGGTCTCGCGAATCGAGCTTGTCGTCTCTCTCTCTCTCGCGGTTGGACATTGCGGGTGTTACGGATAGATGGTAGTGGTATGGTGTGGTGTGGATGTGTCTAGGCCGTTGTCACAAGTGACTTAGCAACAGAGAGAACAACCAAACATTTTGCTGGCGTCATACTCCGATCGACCGCGCTCTTGGAAGCGCGCCGTGGTCAATAAGCGCATTCTGTCCATCCGTCCAGATCATGACGATGTGTTGGTAGAGTTGTAGTACCGGGACACACCTGCGATCTCTCCTGGACGCTAGGCTATAGCAAAGGAAGCAGCAACGCCCATACCGCACGTCAGACCGTCGTCATCACCATCCAACGCCATGTCCTTCTTCGGCTTTGATGCCGTTCTTCCCGAACGGAGGAGCGACAACCAGTCAGGCGCCGCAGAGGAGGATATCGCGGTGTATACCTGGGGAACAGAAACGTATGGTGATCTTGCGGGACAGTTGATTGAAGGGGGAGATGAGGCGAATGACGAGACGTTTGGTGATATGCCGATTAGTGGGTTGCGATTCCGAGTTGATCTGGGATTCAAACAGCTGATCGTGGTGTTTCGTGGCAGACGATGACTTCCAGTTCTCGCACCATGCGCCGGGACAGGTCTTGGGCTCGGCATCGGCGAGTAAAGCTACGCCAAAGAAGGCAAAGAAGGGCAACAATGCAGACCTGTTCGCTTCGACTGAAGCTGATTTCTTCGGGTTTTCCAAGAAGAGTGCGTCGAGCGGCTTCTATACCATTGCATAACCTAATCTATGATCTGTTCGTAGGCGCCAAGCCAAAGGTATCGAATGCCGCGGCCAAACCGTCTTCCGTCGTAATCTCGTCTTCAACCGCTCAAACCAAGCCTTCCCAGCAACAAGGATTATGGTCCACTCCGGCTCCGAGTGCAGCATTCCAAGCGGCATCTGCAGCCGTCAGCACCGCTAATCCGCAAATGCCAGCTGGTGTCAGGACGTTGGAGGAAATCGAGGCAGAGTTACTGGCAGAGAGCAGAACTCAGCAACAACCCATGACGCTTGAAGAGATTGAAAAAGAAATGATGAAGAACTTGCGAATTGATTCATCTGCGCAACAAGCTACAGCCGTCCCTCAGTCGCTTCAAGGCGTCGCACCTCCCGGATTGCCTTCGGCTGCAGCATACCAAGGTCAATTCCCGCCCATGTCTGGAATGCAGGCATTCCCTGGCGTGGGACCTGCGCAGAGAGGGACTCCGCAGGCATTCGGCCGACAGATGGACGGTGGGAATCAGCTTCCTATTCAACACCTCCAGCAGCAGCCTCAGTATGCCTTGGACGGTCGTATCGCCGCTCTTCCCAACGCCGGAAGTCAAAGTGCTGTCAACCCCGATGTCGCACGTCTCTTGGGTATCAACACGCCCGAAACGAGTCTGTTGGATGATGAGAGGATGAACGCCGAGCTCGAGCAGAAGATCCGGGAGACGGAGATGGAAGAGATGAAGAGGAGGAAGAAGGCTGCAAAGATTGCGAGTATGTCGAGGTACAATGACATTATGACTCAGGGTATGTTGCTTGTGGTACTCCAGGGAAGGCAGTTTGTGACCGTTCCCCTTATAGGTGACAAGGAATTCATCACGCGAATCCAGCTCTCGCAGTTGGTCACGGACGACCCTTACGCATCCGATTTCTACGCCCAAGTTTACAGCGCCCTTGCGCAACAACGACGAAACCAGGGACAAGCGGCCGGCCAGCCTCAAGGTGCGCCTAGCGTCTTGCCCATCGCCGGTGGCCGAGGGTTAGGTGTCGGTGTATCTCGAACGTTGGGATCCAGGAAATTGAGGGACAATGCAATGCAGAGGATGACGATGCAGGTCAAGCGGATCGTCGAGAATGCTCAGCAGAGACAGAAATCCGCTCCTACGCCTACTCTTCAGGGGGCACTTGGAAAGAACAAGCTTCGACCGACGGCAACCGCTCCGCGACCTGCGTTGCAAGTCGCGTCGTCTTCGCGAAACGTCGTCAACCAAGTCGCCAACGCCTCTGACCAGCCTTCGGCGATCACTTCCGTTTTGGGCGGATCCGCCGGGACGGCTCAACGACAGCCGCTGACGAAGAAGCAGATCCTGGTTAGATTGGAGGAGTTGTTCGAGGCTGTGCTGCAGGTCGAGCAGATTAGGCGAACTCAGCCTCCGTTGCCGCCCCAGAATGAGGAACAGATGCAGCGAATGGGAATGACCCCTGTCGAGGTGGAGGAACAGATCAAGCGAGGGCAGCGATGGTGAGTAACGGAACTCTAGGATGCCATCGAGCGTATCTGATGTGCTTCTACAGGTCGGAGGAGGTCCAAGCTGCCGTTGATACTTTATGGCGAAAGCTCATGGTCCAGGAACCCCTTGAAGTCAGGTAAGTTGGTAGCCACCTTTGACAGTCGTCACCGTTAAACGAGGTCTTTTGCAGCAACCCTCATCCTTTCATTGCCCTACTCGGTCCCATCAAGGGACACAGAATCTTCTCCCGGGTTATTCGACACTTTGATCACGCTCGAAATTTGACGATGGTCATTCTCCTTCTCGCTTGTTTCCCTCAACTCGATGTGGTCCGCAACGGACTTACGCCCACCTTGACGACGGCGACCTTGCTTTTGCCCGCAGAACTCGCATCGCGGCACCAAAAGGAAAAGGAGTTTGAATCGTTTTCCAACAATGTCATCAACATCATGATTGGTGTAATCAATCAGCATGATCTGAAGATGGTTGCTGGCATGATCAACCTGTGTCTTGAACGATGGGATATGAAGACTGTCTTGTCGACGAGGGTGAGTTCCGCCAGCTCGAAAAGGTGGTCCTGCGCTAACACCACCTCGTCAAGCCCGGGCTGGCTTTGATCACATCTCTGCTCGCACGAGGGACCATTCTCAAGCAGGGAGCGAACGATGCCGCCAATCCTGCTCCACCTAGCGCAGCTGATATTCAGCAATGGTAAGCTTTCGCTTAATTCGATTCGTTTCGGATACCCATGCTCATCGTGACATGTCACAGGGATCAAGCTTTCCTGACGCTCTTGCACACCCTTCTACCCATCCTCAGTTCGCTCTTCCCGTCAACACGAGCTCAAGCAACTGCATTTGGTCCTAACGCGTCCTCCGAATCCCAAATGGAAACTCGCGACGAGTTTGAAGGTATCAAAATGGACGTTCTTGACGGCGAAGTCTGGGGACTGTGCACCATGCTCGCTGCGCAGGCGACCGGAGACGATACCACCTTTTTGGTTCTGAATCTGCGAGACAAGATTCGTTACACTTTCAACTCGGCCAAACACGGCTGGGTCTCGCCGCAACGGGGTGAGATCAGGTTGAAGAATGTCGATGCCTTTTTGGGAGTACTGGGCATGAATGTTAGCATGCTGAACTAGGTAAATTGTGCTCGACGAGAAGATTCAATAGGATGTACCGCCCTGGCACATCAAGCGATGTACATATAAATGAAATGTGTCTAGCCGGAACGTTGACAATTGAAGAGACAATGTCGACAAGACTTCGCGCAACTCACATATAAGTGTTCGCCTGCCGTATCTGAGATCGGCCAATATGGGCCTGTGGACGGCCTCGTATTGCCTTGGCAAGCGCTACTCCGTCGGTGGGAAGACTCTTTTGTTCCGTTTGCATTCACACTGCTCGTCTTGATCGTCAGCGCAAGAGGGGGGAGGTAGTTATCTGGCGCCAGGATCACTGCCAGAGTGGATCGGAGTGACCGGTCGTAGGAAGCAAGGCGTGCGACTGAGCCTGGCACGCAGGAGGTTATCGTTCTGACGGCGGTATGTCTACCCGTCGTGGCGACCTCGACGTGATCAATATATGCTCTACAGCTACGACCTCTACAGCAAATCTGTGCGGGGAGACGCTTCTTCGTTCTCCCTAAGCATACATCGGTCTCTTTCTCTGCGACTAACGGTAGCGATTTTGACGGACGGACGAGCGCTGCACTGAAGGTATTGGAATGGAGCATGAACTTCGAACCCCGCCGGTACCCTAAAACGGGAAATGCTTTTGCAGGGCGGAGAGTGGAGACACATGGTGGTGGTAAGCGACAAACATAGTCACGTAGTTGATGGGGTAGCGACGATTGTATGACGGTCGTATAGAGAGTTTTGATATTTGGTTTCCCCCCACATTGATGGGCTCCAGATGACTCCCTACGCCTATCCCCCTTACTTCTAGGGACTAGACTGTCGTGTGATTCATATTTCATATGTTCTGGTTGTAACATTGTCCGTCGTCCGTCACCGCTTGATTGACCCTGTGTGTATGCTTTGACTTTAAAGGAACCTGAGGCTAAAAGAAGAGAAAGTGAGTACTGAGGGTTCACCATAGAAAATATGAGAC
>JANGFJ010000119.1:0-58852 GCA_025758675.1 Naganishia antarctica | reverse complement strand
AACGGCTCGTCGACCTCGTATAGCAGACGGTGAGCCTCGGGTCCCGCTGATGGAAACAAGCGGAAACGTGGAACGCACAGCGATATTAGAGGAAGAGAACAAGAAGCTCTGCAGTCAGTTACTTCTCCCTAGTCGTACTTCATGCACATGCTTACCATCCGTCCGCACGGCCTTCATGTTTGCGACACAAATGATTTCTAAGAGAAACTTGAAGAGAGTCAAAGGCTTGCAAACGCCCGAGAGGTCGAACTCACCTTCCGCAATATTGATCGACCCAGCGAACGCAAACGAAAAAATCCGTGCGACTTTGCGGCCCTGAGGAAGATTTTAGGCTTGGAGGTGGAAGCAGGTGATCCTGATGTGCTGAAGGAGCTCAAGAACGAGACGTATAACTATCTGAGGGTCCGTATGATGCCTACTGTTTCCGTCTCCTATGCTGGGCCATTCACTCTGCGTACTTAATCAGGAAATAGCGCGCGATACCATAGGAGACCAAGAGCTCAAGAAAACGCTTGTGAGAGGTGCGCATTGGGAAAGCCTTGACGACGTGAAGCAATTGGCTCTTCGAGACCACGTGAGCGTCATCGAATACGTAGCCACCGCTGCCTACTGATGATTCGAGTCAACAAGGGAGGCGCTTTGAAGTTGGCCTTCTTTCACTCCGTGGCAGCACCCGAATTCAAACGGTTCACTTTGGACTGGCCAGTCAGTGGGCTGCTCAAAACAGTTTTGCGTGACCAGAGGTACGCCTTTACGAAGACAATATTCCACTGCGAGTTTATTTGACAAGCAATGGATCGCTAATAGAGGACTGTCCTACACGGTGCAAATGTTGAATGCTAAATCGAAAGCGCGCTATGGCAACGCGCTTTACAATGAGCTTCTCCGACAACATTCGTCCCGCTACGCCTTCCCTTCTCCGCCGGTCGTGCGTCAGTCAAAAGCACCCAAACGGCCAAGGGTGGGAAGACCGCCGAAAAGCCTCGAACGTCAATTGGCTGCCACTATTTTGCCCGATTCCAGGGCTCAACACCAGTCTTTGGGGAAGGGCATCCGTTCCGATTATAGAGCGTTGTCGAAGACTCCCGAATTCAGCTTCGACGACCAGGGAATGATCAATATGCCCCTTGTAAAGGCCTTGCCGAAACGAGCTGCACAAAAAGATACCACAGTGACAATCACGCCTCGAACTGAACGCTCGCCTTCTGATCATCCTGAGCCATCAGTCCAGGCGGCATACGCATCGATGGCCTCGACTTACTCCTTCGAGGACGACAACGAGAGAGTCGGACGGTCGAAGCGCAAGAGAGGGGAGTGGGATTCCGAGGAAGAAGAAGATTCGGACGTTAATGGGGAAACATGATTACAGCTCTGATTCTCAAGATAGCTCTGACTCGCAAGATGAGGAAGAAGACGATGGAGATAATGGTATTGGTACTGGTGGCGACCAAGACGATGATTAAGGCCAGCAACGCGACTTTTATATGATGAAATCGGAAATCCAATATTTTCAGGGGAATTACGAATAGGCTACGGATCTCGAGTGCATAAATTGTACAACGCTTCAGAATTACGAGTAACCTACCAGATCAATGCTTGTAATCCTTCATGGGCAGTAGACGTCACGGTGCTGTTTTCGTCCGGCGAAGATTGCGCTTGGACTCCAGGTGCATGCTACAAACCTTCCGCCTCTTTCAAATGCTTCTCGAGCGTGTCGATCTGGAACATCTGTCGCAGAACAACGTCTGCAAGTTCGTCCCTTGAACCGTCATCCTGTGCAAAGCCAGTTGCGCCTGCACCCAGCCTCTCTCGACGTCCTCCTTGTCTTTATCAAAGCTGTTTGCCAAACCTTCCTCGAAAGCGGTGCGTCTCACTGCGGCATCGCGCTCCTTGCGCGACTGCTCCGAGGATACCTGCAGGAGGTAGTTGTGGTTCTCCAACATTTTGAGTCCTTCGATGCAGTCCAGGGCTAAAGAGAATTCCTTCGACTCGACACGCCAGAGAGTCCAGTGAGAACGCGGACACTCTGTATGCAGAACTCTGTTATGACTCGCTGTGAGGACGATGCTCACCGTGTCCATTCCTTATTGTGATCCTAGTGAGAGTATGCTCTGAGCATCAGCGACTACTGCATACTCGCGGATGGGACATATTGGTTGGTAGGACCGCAGCACTTACGACAAGAGCGATCGTTGGATGTATCGATGTCCGCCAGGCGTTAACTCAGAGCGTGAGCAAAGCCGTTTTCCTTGTCTCTTCCTCTCTGGGCGTTGGAGCTGGTTTCACCTAGTTGGTCATTTGGGGAGTCGGAGGGTCAGGAACTGAGTCTGAGACGATCGCCAGGGCCGGAAGACAACATCGCTGGCTTACCCAAGACGCTTCGATGAATTATCAGGCGATTGAAAGTATGAACGAAGGTGTTGAACCGAGCCAGACCCTCTCGCCACTGGGGACGAGTCATGGTTGTCGTCCATTTCTCGCGATTCGTGAATTGTTTGCAGGTAACTGATAGGTGCCGATCCACGAAGGCGAACGTGGGGGATTCCTAAAGCGGCGGAACTGGTTACAAGATGAGTCAACTTGCAGGTGTTACAACGTGTTAGCGCACTGTTGGGGAACAGACGCCCTGACATAGTTCAAGACTCGCAGCTGGATGACGTATTCCAGACTTGGGCACTTGCATCCGTTCAGCGGTATGCGAAACCCGGTATGCGAAACCTCTCTCCCTCCCTTCTGAAGACTTTTTCGTCTTTCCTATCGTGCCCGGGAAAGAGATCAGGGACGAAAGCCAACGTGGACTCCGTCATTTAGAGCATAGAGCACTCACGTACAAGTCCCGACTATTCGTTCCCACGACATGAGCCTCGACGACCGCTGCCCCGGTCGTACCTCTAGGATGCGGCTTTTCGGGGAAATAGCGGAGCTTCAGCTTGACACCAGGAACACCCACGTAAGTCACTTGGGTGATTAAACTGGTAATCTAACTGAGCATCGGTCTTGAGCGCAAACATTGAAGGAAACAAAGAGGAGTGGGTACCGCTGGCGTTGATACCAGGTCACAGGCTATCGCTGAGGTCGATTCGCAAACAATGTCGGCACCCCTTCAACTTGTGAGTCGTATTGTCAGAACGCTCACCTTCAATGACCGACCATTCCATGTTCCTTACTCTATTGTAAAAGGGAATTTGCACTCAAGACTATCGACCTTGCGTAGGCATATTACGAGCAGGGATGCCATCTACTTCAGAAGACCCATCTTCCCTCCCCCGGCCGCGGAGGATGGCCCAGCAAGTAGACCGGGAGCGCTCACAATCTCCACCTATGATGGACTCACCGAGAGGGTCGCCCATACCAATTGCAGGCGTGGATGGGCCGACCGCTCACCATCGGATTGTTACTCCCGCAGCAGAGTTCTATGGTGAGTAAGGCCAAGATGGACAGCTAGGAGAGCTCACTTACTTGTAGTGGTTTCACCAGCCCCCAGTTCCTGAGCTCGGATCGTAAAGCGCGTATATATGAGTCAAGCCCGCTACGCTGCGAGGACCTCAAGAGGGACTTTCTATGGATCGCACGAGTTTCCTGCTGTGGGTCTTGACCCTGGAACGTTCGATAGCTTCTGGAAAGTCGATACGGCGATCCAGAACGAGACAAAGCTGGCGGTTCGGGACCACGACCTCTGTGAGAAGGGATGTCGGGCATACACGGGGAGTACGAACCGTGGATAGAAGGAAGCAAATCGTGTGGAGCCTGTGGGAAGCCCAGGCAGAGAGGGATAAGCAACAGCCAAGACACGTCGTCATAGTCCAGAGCATGAAAGCTGATTTATCGTGCAGTTGATTTCACAGGGCCGCGTAAGGTTCTGATACATACTTGTAATGGATCGCCTCCGATCTATGTACGCCAGCCCGTGTATCGGACAAAAGCTCAGCTACCGCCAGGTCCGGCACCATGATAATGACAAGGTCGAAGATGTGTTCAATGGAAACACTTCAAAAGATTATTGCAAAAGAACGTCAATTGGAGCGGAGGTAAGAACAACAGGGAAGAAAGGACGTACTTCGACCAGGACACAGACATCGCTTTGGGACTGTCCACAGACGGCCTGCCCCTGCACAAACACACAGCGTTGAACACATGGCCACTTCTCCTTACGATCTATTCCCCGCCGCCCGAGATCAGATATCGCAGAGAGTTTCAGCTTCGCTGTGAATACCTGGTACGCCGCGCTTAAATTGTGAGGGAGCTGTCGGTTGATTCTGCCCCCTTCCTGATAATAGGAACAAAGAACGCCAGAGAAGGCAAAGTCAACTTCGACTCCTTTCTGTATCCTCTAATAGAGGAATTGCGCGTTCTCGCCTAGGACGGAGTTGAATGTCGTCGCTACAGTTCAGACACTCACGGCCTATCGGACATTTTCAGCCTCCGGGCCAACTTGATGACGTTGACTGGAGATATGCCGGCGGTCGCCAAAGTAAGTCGCCATAAGCCCTGTTTGCACTTCGCGATCTCAACCTACCTCTCAATAGCTGATGAAATTCAAGGGCGTGAATGCCAAATGCCCCTGCCGCTTCTGCGCGATGAAGTCGCTGCCACGACGAGTAGGAAAGAAGACCACGTACTACATGGCGAGGCCAGCAGAGCGGGGACGAGGTGTTCCGGATTATGCTGTTCTTCCCTTAAGGCACCACGACGAAACAGCACGTATAGCGATGCAGATAGAAGAAGCCGGCGAACAGATGGGAATGGATAACACGAAAGAGGAATGGGGTATAAACGGAAGAGTACGTTCTTGCGGCCTGCTTTAACTCACCACGTCACCTGGGCTGACAGCATGTGTGTAGAGACAGAGCTCTTCTATCTAGTTACCAGCTTCGTATGCAGTTGTACTTCAAGGTACCATTGCCTATTCATCTGCTGCCCTGATTTACTATAGTCGTCTCTCTAAACTAATTAGTCAAGTACATTGTATCATAGTACATCGTACCACAGTACATTGTACTACGGTGCATTGTACCGTGAACTTTGTCCTTTGGAAAGCTCTTGTCCATAGCTCCCAGCGCACCAGATAACTATATATACGAGACCAATCTCGACCCAGTTGTAGCTAGACATGACTTTTTTGCACCCTTTGATACACCCTTAATCCCGAAGCTACCTCGAGTGCAGGACTTTCTCAGGACTAGCTACCCTTCGTCTTCCACTTCGGTACACATCTGGTCCCGTCTTCAGTAAACCGCTTGTGCTAGTTCCCATTACAACGACGGTGCTACCTACTTCCGTAGGATAGACGACTGCTCCGCGACAAGGTGCATGTAAATGAGCGGTCCTGTCTGTTTGATGTCGATTCCCTCCTTTGGCCATGGAGCTCTCCTATCGACCTGATGCACCTCCTGTATAATAAAATCAGGCCTCAGCTACTCTCCTTCTGGCAGGGTGCCTACAAAGCTGGACAAACCTTGGGAGACGCCCAAGCGAAACTCATCGAGTCCTTTGTGCTGTCCAAGAACACCTGGAAGACGATGTGTGTCAGGAAGTCCAACTATCCAATCACACCACGCCTTCGCAAACGGATCCCAGCGTTGGACACCTTCTGACAAGAAGCTACTGGACGGCCGAAACACACTCGTACTTTTTAATGTTTCTTGGACCAATCTTGCTTCAACATCGGCTGCCTGGCAAATACTACGACCACTTTGTCCTGTTGTCCGAGATCGCGAAACGGCTCACAAAGCAGGAGATTGAGCTCGGGCTATTTGCGTCCCTCCGCCAAAATATCATACACTTGGTGCAAGGGTTTGAGCGGCAAGCCTTTGATACAGCAGAGCGCGCCTCCAATCCAGGCTGAAGCACTGTGGGATAGGCTATACTACAAATTTGACTCCAAATATATGCCCTTCTGCACAGCTCCCATCCACGCTCATCTCCATGTCGTAGACTCTATTGAATGGCAGGGCCCCCCCTGCTATTACTGGTGTTTTGGGATCAAACGTTACGGTGGATGGCTCAAGCGCTGGGCTGGAGAGAACAACAAGGACACTGTTCTAGTTCAGTCGAATCGTGTTGTCCGCGAAGATCAAGTCAGTCGCCGTGTGTCATCGTATTTCACCGGACGGCTGAAGCTTACATGACCTTTCTTTTCTCCTGCAATATGACCTTACCGTAGGCATGCCAACTCGCGCTGGTGTGCGATATTCGCGACGTCCGAATGATTCAGACGTGGGTGGACAAGATGGACGGCAAACCGAAGTCGTACGAAATGTTTCATGGCCTTGATCGTCCCATGGAGACGATTTTAGCTCTCACCATTTTAGAGAAAGGGAAAACGCTACGTGGAGGGTTTCGGGGGAGATCTTGGAGGCGGTCACGCTTCACTTGGAAACGCGCAGATACAATGATGACGATTATCACCGGGGATCTCTCCGACGTGTTCAAATGTCCGAGCCTCAAGCTTACAATTTATATTCTGGAGAGCATATCGTTCCAGCTCTGACGCTGATCGCCAAAAATACAGGGTAGCTTCGCGGGATACGGATAGTTTAAAAAGGCGCAAATTGAGAGACTGTTCTTGGTAACGGTAATCGATTCATCCGGGTCCGTGCCCTTGACGAATATGATTATGCTCTGTTAGTATACCCAAGAAGTGGATAGGAACGGTCACCGCAGAAACCGAGACGCCAATATCGTCATAGAGCAATAATGAAGTCAAATAAAGCAATTCCTGGAGTTCGCTGTTGATGAGACAACATGCAGTTTGACCGTACTTCCACCCTACCAAGTAGAGAGATGGATCCAGGGGATAGCAGAACCATCTCAGCGGATCATAAAAAAGGAAGGTACCGGGCTGCAGGTGGTTGACGTACAGGCACTGAATGCTGTGGTTGGTCGGATAACTCGGCGGAAGGCTGATCAAAGGTCATGTGATCAATCAGTCCTTTTCGAATCATCCATGGGCATGTTGCGAGGATGATACTCATCCTGAAGATACAGAATGTAATCATATGGCATCACCGATGGTCTTGACCGTCGTGTAGTACACAAAGTAATATGGCCGAAGCCATTCACTCACTCCGTTGTATATCACTTTGAACGGTCATCATCATCGCTTCTGTTTGGGATGTTTACCATCCTCCGTCCCCTGTTATCAGCTGTTACTACCGACGACTTCAGATCTGCACCCATCCTCCTCGCGATCTACAGTGTTCCAACTTGTCGATATCTGCGCATCATCACTGCCAAGCGTTCCCTTTGATCTACTATAGTCTTCTTCAAACCCTCGTGTTCGCACTCAACATCCGCGATCTTGCCTTTTCAATGCTTCACGCTTTTGGCATACTCCATCTCCACCCGCTTCAGTTTCGTACTAGCATCCAGATATCGATCTGCAAACTTTAGACACTTCTCTTTCATCGCATCAGTTGCAGCCGCACCTCCTTGGTTTCCCCTTTCTGCTCTATAAGCTGCGTCGACATGTCTTTCATATCAATTGCGTGTTTACTTATTGCCTCGTCGGCTTCAAGCTTTTCAGCTCGGATGCTCGTATGGGTTTCGTCAAGTCCTTGATAGCGTGCCCGCGGCTGGTTCATGGACACCTAAATGCCAACAAACCTCTGTCTGTAAGCCTCGAGCAAGATAGTTACCTCAGAAGATGCTGTCATTGAAGACTTGCCTCGGAGGGTAACCCGCCAGTCCCCGCACTTATATTGAGCCGCCTCGGGTTAGCAGGGCGATCATGCAATTGACTACTGCAGATTACATGGGAGGGTGGGCCGACCGATGCTGGGAGCGTTATTACTGGTGTCAAGGAGAGCAAGAGACCATCTAATAGAACTCGCCATTGACGGATAGCGAAAGTGCGATCAATGGTACCAAGCAGAGCAGGAGACGAAAGATACGATGACGGTACAGTATCGTCCTCATTGCAGGCGGTACTGCGGGCGATCGACCACATAAGGACCAGAAGCGCTGAGTCAAACCGTTCGATGCCCCTAGCCCCGCCGTGAGCTCGCCTGTCTCATCACCGAGTGATCTCTACAGAGCCCTTAGGTATCAATATGTGCCATCACGTCATCACAAGCTTCCTAGCTCGTTTTCTCTAGAATTTTAAACAAATCCCTCTGCCGGATTTGTCAAAATGCGGAACTCAAAAAAGAAACATTGCTAAAAAGATTGAAAAAATGCGTACTGATGAATCGAACCGCACTCAAGGAAATGCCGCTCGACTTGATTTAAGAAACATGCGCAGGCTTGGTACTTTTGTTGCTGGTCGAAAGCAGATGTACGGATATTCGAGGGATGATTTCAAAGATTTGTTCAGATTTCCCATGGTGGACTTTATAGGGCTGGCTTCCGTTTCACAGGAAGATATTTCAAAAGAAGGTCAGAAGCAGGTTATTTATTGCCCGTGATACAGTGTGCCTATGGTTTTCTTGCGTCCTGTTCCCCGATATTCGTCGAAACTTTGAGTCGACATGGTGAGACCCTTCTTACGTCTTCAAGAGGAGCCGCTTCCTGACATCCGGGATAAGATCGGAGTGGGCATGGTTAGTAGCTAATGGTTATCATTTTCTTCAGGAGTTATATTGAAAGCTGAAAACTGTGCGAGCACGAGAAGCTCTTTGTTGAGAACAGATAACGCCTACGTATCGTCCTTCTCAGCAATGCTCACAGAACTGACTTGTCCATCATTGCATAGTCGCAACGGTATATTGAAATCTTAGTGTCAGTGAGTTGTACGATTCTTCCTCCAGCGTGTTGACTTTCGAGGCTGGAGCAACTCAGGCGATTACCAGAAGAAGCCTTTTCAACTCCATAGGGTGAACCCTTCGAGCCCCAATGCATTGGATATCCCTCCACTGCTAGTGCCAGTACTCGCTCAGTGCCAAGCACCGGGCATATGAGGCAAACCTCAAACGGACCAGTTGTAGAGTGCGGTATGGGCTCAGCCAGGAATTAAAACCATGCGTCCCATTGTTGCCCTGAAAAGACTCATCAGTTCACCTGGGTACCGCAGACATCAGGCCTAAGGTGCGTCGATCCGTCAGCAGAAGATATTTGGGTACTACAGAAGCTTACTATCGAACTGAGCCAGTATGGGGTTCTCGTACTTCCTGCCCGACGAGGCTCGTGAAAGCAATGAAGCTAGCTCCATCTAGGAAGTAGGCTGGGATGGACCTGCTGCACAGAATGCATGTTGTTCTTGCGCCATGTACTGGGTCGCGGTGACGAAGAATCCTGAGCTTGGCGTCAGATGAGCATGGAGCAAAAACAGCGGACAGTAGTCCTGTGCATAAAGTACATGGTGACTTCACACGGCTTCCCGGATAGTTCGAATCCCTCTCATGATGTGCCACCCGTCGAAAAGACAGGCTGTCTTTCCACACAGACAGGTTCCCATGCCTACTCCGCACGCAAAGCGCGGTCAAGAACCCGAGTGGGGTGTATAACGAGAAGTGAAATGATATATATAATCTAAATCACAGAACGAACACCAAACGGGTCGCCTAGCGCGAAGCCTTGTATCATACCAGAACAGCAATATGGCCATCATGCCTTGACGACTGCCACCTCCACAGCGGTCTCTGCCTATGAAGTCACAGAACCGGGCTGTCTCAAAGAAAGTGCACCAACATACATCAGTGACAAGGGAAATTAACACAGAGGAATGTAAACCCCCAACAATGAATGTACTCAACCAAGTCATTCAAGTTGTGCTTTCGGCGAATCGATTCAACTTCCGTTTTCAGATATGAAACATCCACTAACGATCGTATTTTCTTCCGTTCGTAGGGCATTTAGTCGACTTACCGACACTTCGGATACGCTGGCAACTACCGACGAGCTGTCATCATGTTCGGGTACGTCGAGACGTGCAATGGTGGAACGCTCAAACTGATCACTTCAGTTAATAGAATCCCAAGTCAATACACAGAGAGTCGTACATTTGAGGGGCGTTGCATCCCTCCTCTTGTATTCTAGACAGCTGACATTTCCCATCCGACATAGACACGGCTTGAATTCCTACGAGATCACCATCGTATCAAAAAGACCGATTACTTGACTTCGACGCTATGCGACATGCCGCTCATTGCGTCGGACGTGTTTTGCGAGGTAGAACGGATTGGGGGCTGATGGTGTTTGCGGACAAGGTACGTTCCGCTCCTTTAATACCGCAATCAACGGATGACTCCCTCCAGCGATTCTCACGGGCGGACAAGCGGGCGAGGCTCCCGCGATGGATCAATCAGTACGTCACCTTGCACACTGGAAGACATCAAAGAAGTCAGAAGAGGGACAAGGAAGCGGTGATGAATGGGATCGTCGATGGCGTGGAAGCTGGCCTCATCAAGAAAAAGGACGAAGGTGGTGCGTCGCTGCAGCCTATGGCGAATGGCGGTGCGAAGGGGAGAATTTCTTGCTTACGATGATGCAGATGTCGTGATGCACGAGGAGCAAGACGAGCTTGCGTCGATGAGCATCGATCCGTCGGAGCTGGAGGGGATGGAGTTGGTGTGATCTTGGTTGGAATGGCGCTTGGAGATCTCTCACGGACACCTGTATGATGAACGTTGTGATCCTATCATGACCAAGATGACACTCTGCGTTGTAATACGGGATACATTGACTCTTGATTGCAAACGAATGTCATCCGCGCGGAGATACGTCTGTCGCGCGATTATGCAGCTCGCTGTCTCATCCTTGTTCGTCCTCGCGTTTGCGGCACTTTCCCTGCTCTTGCGTCCATGTCCATGTCTACCTCAACCTGTTGAGATTCGAGAACAGCGCAAGCTCAGAGAATTCAGCGTTCGCGGTATATCGCCTAAGCTTTGAAACGTGTTCCATCAAGCACGCGCGCGACCGAGTCGCCATTCTTGAAACTCCTCCTACTCCTCACCAAATCTCTTGGAACGTCCTCGTTTCGCCAGGGAGAGCGGGATACCCAGGAGGACCACCTAAGCACTTGAAAGCGGATCTCCAGCTAGTCGGATGGTTGACGGATTTTTCCGCTGGGCTGAAGGACGCGGTTTTGATGGGAACATGCACGAAACGTCCTTTGGGGTTGCCTCGACGCTTTTTTCGGGTCAGCTGGTTTTGCTGTGCAGCTGGATGGCTGGCGCTAGGTGTCCCGTTTCCTATCTACAACTCGTTGCAAACAATCCCCCCTCCCCGCCAATGGGAATTTGCTCATATCCATTTTGAGCTCGTTTTTGTTACTTCACCTATCATAATCGACTCGTGATGGCTTCCGATACGCCCTCGGAATCGAGCTGACTGCCATCCATTGAAGCACAAGCACCACTCGTCCCACGATTTCCTCGCATCGCACTTCCTCTCGTGCTTCCGACCCAACAACCCCTTCGCCTTGGTCTGCTCCCAAAACCCTCTTCGTTCCTTGCCTGTAATCCATTACCCCGATTTGATCGGCGTTCTCGGCTCACCTGCATTGAGCAACTCGAACATGGTAACCTTGTGACCATGTGAGGACTGTCCGTCGTCACCGCCTTTTCGATGAAGTAGAGGGCCGTCCCGCTCAACAAGCGACTCGACAAGGAACCCAAAGCTTGGAACGAACAGCTGGTCCTTCAAGGCTCCGAGCCCTAGGAGAGGGGATGGCGATACACTCATTAAGCGCCAGCCAGGCAGTCACCCCGTCGGCCGAACGTTGGATCCAGGACGATGTCGATATGATTCAGTGGGACGAGGTCCGGCAAGCACAATGGTCAAGTGAGCCCTAAGTGAAGCCTTCCTAGGATCGACTGTAGCAAAGGCTCATAAAGTAAGTGGGCAAATGAAATGAACGAGCAGGAGATTTGTCCCTTGTGATTGGGTTTGGACAAACCCCGCTGAAGAGCGAGACTCGATCCACCAGGCCGTGAGCCCCGCCTGACGCATGACTGGCGGTCCGTTTTCATTCTAGATGGCCAAGTTCAAGCTGCAGCTTTCTTTGAGCCTCCTGATAAAAACCTCAAGGTTCATTCGTGATCCGACACGGATAGCCGGGATCAAAGTGATCTTGATTTCCCGGTTGCGTGCTCGAACAGTTCAGAAGTTATGATCTCACAAAGATCTAATCGTCATGACTGTTGGTTGTGGTCCATCATACAACAATGAGCCTTGGAATACCACCGGAAGCGAGCAGACAAGCACATAATACAGGACCTGACCCCCTCATCCGGTGCTGAAATCCGAATCGTGATTCGTGGGCCTCGCAGACTGGAAGTTGTTCGTCGACATGGTACATACAACCTACAGGTAGTGCGTGACAGAGCGCAGGTACAGCGCCGGTGTATACTTAAGAATCATCCGGCATCAGGACGATATCGTACTGTTCAAAGACCGACAACAATGCGTCTCAGCAAGCGCTTTTTGACCGATTCGGAATCACACGGGGTAAACTCACCTCGAGCTCGACATCTGTCTCTGTGCTGGATGACGGGCCAAACTTGACGACAAGACCGTCTTTCACCCCAAAGACGCTATCGTTCTTGACGTATTCGCACTCGTCGTCGTATATCTGTGTGATCAGGGATCGATACCCGGGTGCAGTCACTAGGAAGTGGATGTGGGCGGGTCGCATGGGAGACCGATCGAGTGCTTTCAAGATGTCCCCAGCTCTACCATGCGACCATGCCCCAATCGACCGACGTCAGCGAGCGCTTTGAAATATGGAACTCATCGGCAAATGACCCTGAACTCACGTAGAGTCGTATGGGATCGGATATGCAGTCGGTTTGAGGGCTCGACAAACGTAACGACCTCGGTCATCCGTTCGATACACGCCTCTCCAGTTGAAAAAGGGATGCTTTTCGGGTTGGTGCGGGTCGTACAGCTGCGAGTCGTATAGACCCTCGGTGCCGGTGTGCCAGAGTCTAGCTCGACCGGATGACGATCAGCCAAGGGCCGTGCATGCGAAGTCGATCGACGTCACCGGATCACAAACTCACTCGACCTTGGCTCCCTGTATGGGTTTTCCATCCCGACCTTTGACCACTCCATACACCTTGGCCGAGATGTCGTCCTTGTGATGCGTCACTACCATCGATTGTCCGTTTTCATACTCGGGAGCCCCCGTTCTGTAAAACGGTCCGAGGATCGCCGACAAGGTCACTGCCTCGAGCCCAACCGTCGTCGTCGACTCTGTCTCTTCCAGGCCGTTGTCGAGCGGTTTGGGTTGATGAGCGGCCAGAAACCTGTCGTGCGTCATGGTATCCAGGAGGGCCTCGAGACCGAGGACGTCCGAAATGAGGATCATCTCGGAACGTTCCGGGCCAGATATCTTGCCTGAACACAAGAGCGAGTAAGCGGTGGTGTCAGCTTGTTCGACGACGAGCCCAAGCCGAGAATTCCCACTCACCCGCTGCGATCAACGATTCGCACGCTGCCAGCCATTCTTCGTTGGTCAACTCGATCTCCTTGGCGAACGCATGGAGGTGTTTGATGAGGGAGGAGAATATGACCTTGGCCCTCGGGTTGGCATTCGGACCCGAGTGATCGGCCACGTATGCAGCTACGAGTGGGCACAGCGATCAACGAGCGTGAAGGGGGGTTCCGTCTCGCCGAGACTGCTCACTATAGTCGTCTGCCAAAGTGGCTGGCATGTTCCTTATCCCTGATCGCACTGGTCTGTGGATGATAAGAGTCGAGAGTCGAGAGTCGAGAGTCGAAAGGACGAGTGGAGGATCTAGCCAACGTGAAGATTGGACATAGTGAGGTTTATATACGGGGCGAGTCTGTTCTCGATGACGACCGTGACGACGACCGGGTGGGGTTCCGGTGAAGATACATTGACGGGGATATGAGCAAGCTGATTCGCCTTTCCGGAGCGACGAGGGGGTCGACCCGGATATTATTAAACGTCGACGTTGTCTGTATTCACACCGACCACAGCTTGCGTCGCTGGCGGTAGGACATGCGAAAACGGAAATAATGCCCGGGCCACTCGCGGGGTTCACAGAGCTGGAACGCTCAGGTCCGAGCCCGTTTGCCCGCAATCCGCAATCTGCTTTCTGCTTTCCAAGGGACCGGCCCCGACGTCGACCGCCGAGACGACCGATGAATCCATTTCAAAAGGAGCCGACTTGATGTCGATGGCGAGTAGGACTCGGGTGCCGGCGACATCGTTCGTCTCGCGATCGTGACATCTCGAACGGATCTTGCGCATATGACCTCGCTCTCGATGGCAAGTCGCAGAGCAGAGACGGATCGTAGGGTAACGATCGCTCACACCGAGACCTACCTGCCTATTCACTCTTCGCAGACGTCTGGCGCGACCGGTCGACCGAACGGAGATCATGGCACGGGCAAGGAGGGACCGCATCAAATCCTTTTGGGAACCTTTCGGCATCCCGTCATCTACGTCCTGTCCTTTGACCCGCTCTCTCGAAGCCTGGGGCCCGTCAACCAGATTCGAGCGACGGGTGGGCATTCCTGGCTCGACCTGTCTCCCGACAAGTCGATCGTGTACGCTACCGTGTGGAATCAAGAGACACCTCGCCTGGCCGCCTACCGACTCGTTCTGCCACGGCCGCCTTTCGGTTCCTCGACCCCGGGAGCTCTCGGTTTGACGCTCATCAGCGAGTGCGACCTGGACCACCTGTCGGGCTACGTATGCTCGAACGAGTCGGCCGTCTTTTCAGCCAGTGGGCCACAATGCGATCTTGTCGAACTCGACTCTGCCACCGGAGCGTTCGCGGATCGTCGAGCTGCGCAATCATTGTCGTTCGAGACTGGGTCCACGTCTCAACAATGCGAAGGTCAGACAGCGATCGGAGACGACAAGACGCAGAGTTTCGGGGGATTGCGACACGGTGGTCATGTGAGAGCAGGCTGGCCATCATCGGCTCTTACTACCAGTGTCGCCGCGTGCTGATTTTCGTGCTCGACGCAGAGCGCCGACTTGTCTCCCGATGGAACGAGACTCTACGTAGCAGACATGTGAGTGTGCTGGCAGCGTTCGACCTGCTCCCCCTCTGACTCGGCTCGGCGTCTCTGCAGCGGGCGGAATTGCGTCTGGATCTACCGAGTGTCTGGTCCTCCTTCGGACCCTCCCCGCCTCACGCTTCTGTCCCGTTACGTCTCTCGACGACCCAACGATGGCCCTCGACACGCTTGGCCTCATCCGAACGGTCGGATCGTGTACTGCTTGCAAGAGCACAGCTCAGTGAGTGTCCCGGTCGTTCGCCCCACGGCCCGAAAGAGGCGGCACAGAGTGGACTGATTTTACGGACCATGGCCGGGGAACGAACGGCCTAACAGTACGTAGACGTCTTGGAACACGTCGGGGACGATCTCGTGTGGAGGCAAGGAGCCAGGATTTTGCCAAACGACAAGGATTGCTCCCATTTCTGGGCGGACGGTGCGTCTCGATTCAATTTCTCGCGTCTCCGGTCATTCATCGACTCGGCTGATCTCGGGACCTCGAGCAGAAGTCCGGACGGATGCCACAAGCAAGGTCTTGTTCGCTTCTACACGTGGACTGGTCGAGAGTGAAAGAGGCTATGTCTGTGCCTGGCCTCTGCTCGAGGACGGATGGATCGACACCCGGTGGATCGGTCTCGCAAACGACGGCAGCGGTCACGAGGGTGGAACGGGAATCGCCGCGACCATCAAGGCGGACGATCTACCCGCACGCCATACCATGCAGACCCCTACGTCGGGTGGATTGGCCAACGCGATCGCTGTCTGTCCTCGCTCAGGCCCTCTGGGTGAGACATGGCTGACGCTGACGGATTCTCAAGAAGGACATCTATGGATCTTGGAGTGGACCGACGGAGAGGGCTTTGTCATCGTGCAGGAATTCCGCCTGCCAAAAGATGACAAGGGCGAGACGATCGGTGCGAGCGTGGGAATGTGGATTGTATGAGCAGCAGAGCAGACCCGCGGATGACCATGTGCGATGTGATTCGTGGCGATGGTGATCTCTATCATGGCCCCACTCGGCTCCTTCTCACAGACTCGACGTAGTGGACTCCTCATCGTGTCCCGCGACGCGTCCTCCCCCCACGCATCCCACTTCAACGCGCCCCCATCATGCCCGTACAACAGACCGACACGAGCACCGTCGACGCGCTCATCATAGGCGCCGGTCCAGCAGGGCTCATGGCCGCCAATTGGTTGTCGAGGTTTCCAGACATTACCACCCGGATTATTGACAAGAAGAACGGAGCCCCAGAGAACGGTCAGGCGGACGGCTTGAATTCGAGATCGCTCGAGGACACGAGATCATCGGCAAGGAGTCGTCCGGAATGGCAAGTCGTCGTCGAGGTCCCAGCCGATGGCCAGTCCGTTGACGCCAGAACTGATCCCACAGTCCGAGATCGCATTCTGGAATCCTTGCCCCGACCCTGGTCGACTGACTCGCACCGGTTGCATGTGAGTCCAAGCGGCCTGGCTCTCTCGTGGCTCAAATCCAGCCGAACGCATCCTGACATGACCAACGCACGTCAGTCCCGATACGATCCCCGGACTGTCGAGGTTTCAGCAGACCATCCTGCATCAGAGTCGGATTGAGAAACACCTCATCGACAACACGTTCGTGAGCGCACTCTTCATACGATGAGGGGTCGTTTGATCGCGCTCTCTAAAACGACGACGCTTTTCAACAGCTCAACTCGCAAGGCAAGCTCGTCGTCGAACGTGGGGTCTCCCCGGAGACCGTGGAGGTGGACGAAACTCTGGTAGGCGATCAGGGCGCCCTTCCGATCACGCTCAAGCTCAAACACCTGAGCGATGCTGAGAGTATGCCCGACGAGTCCGTGACAAAGGTCGGAGGAATCAAAAGCGGTATCTTCAGATCGTATCTCATGTCCGCCGAACAAGTAGAGGCCCTTTAGTCAGGGACCGACACTGATTCGACCTCGTTGATATCCACTGTAAACGTGATGATGATTCCAGGGTCGAGGTCGTCAAGGCCAAGTACGTTATCGGTTGTGATGGAGCTCATTCTTGGACGCGACGCACTCTCGGAACCAGAATGGAGGGAGAACAGACGAGTGAGTGATGGGCCAAAGAGACGCTGGAATCGATCGTACCCGACTGACACGAGTCTTTGGTTCGATGGCAGACTATGTCTGGGGTGTCCTCGACATGATTCCCTTGACCAACTTTCCAGACATCCGCAAACGATGTGCCATACACTCTGCCAAATCGGGATCCGTCATGGTTATCCCGCAAGAAAGGTGAGCGACATCGTGTACGGAACTCGGGCGAGATCGCTGAGCCTTCCACTCGTACCATTGACCCTACAAGGAACCTGGTCCGGCTATACATTCAGCTGCCTCAACGTGTGAGGCAAGGAGAATACCTCGATCGCTCCAAGATCACGGCAGATTCTATCCTCAAGACCGCACAGGCGGTATTCTATCCGTACACGCTCGAAGCTTCTTAGGTTATCACATCGGACAACGACTGACCTCGTCGTTTGGCAAATACCGTCGTGTATTCCTGGGCGAGTATGCATGGGTCACGTCGGGTAACGATGGTCGTCGCTGACCTTGTTCCGAACATTCATCACAGCGGGCGACGCATGCCATACCCACTCTCCAAAGGCTGGACAAGGCATGAACACACCCATGCAGGATACTTTCAACCTAGGATGGAAACGTCAGTAACCAAGTCTTGTCGTCTGTTGGGCGAGCAATCGTGGTGAGATGGACAAGGGACTGACGTGAAAATTCGCTCTCCATGTTCCTGTCAGTCGCATACGTCCTGCGGGGATTGGCCGCGCCAGAGTCACTCGATACCTATACAGGGGAGCGTCAAGTGGTCGCAAAAACTCTGATCGAGTTCGACACCGAGCTTTCCAAACTATTCAGCGGAAAACCTCGGGGCCGCGATGCACTCGAGGACGAGGACACGAGCTCTCTCGACGAGTTTCACCAGGTGTTTGCCACCGGCAACGAGTTTGCGCAAGTAACCTGACGCATCTTGTCATCGCTCAGTTTCCATTTAGGCTGACCTTTGGAATGGGGTCCTCATCATAGCTCCGGAATGTCCATCGACTATGGCGATTCACAGCTGGTCCACAAGTCAAAGCGCACCAAACAGACGCTGGCGACCAAGCTCCCGATTGAAAAGCGGTTCTTCTCTGCCCAAGTGGTGAATGTGGCCTCGGCGACAGGAGATCAACTTGCCACTCGGATCCCTACTACAGGCGCCTTCCGCTTGTGGGTGTTTCCGGGCAATATCGCCGAACCGGGTCTCATGTTACGCCTGAAGACGCTAAGCGGCCTACCTGGACCGTCCGGATTCGTTCTTGAGCAAATGCACGCCGCGTTCCAGCAGAGGGAGAGACGAGGTCATCGACGTCGTCACCATCCGTATGTATCTGTTCATCGTTCTTGCGATTTCCGAGGCTGACCCTACCTACCTGCTGGTATTGCAACGTTAGACTCGTCTCCCGGGGGCGAGGTCGAGTTGTACGATTTCCCGCAGTCCGGCATCTTCCTCCCACACAACTACCGGAAAATATTTGTCGACGACGAGTCTTGTAAAGCTTCCACACCGATGTCGACTCGACAAACCCGAGCGTGTTCCGACGTCTTTCTCGTCGCAACGCTTGGATTCGTATCGATAATCTTCTAGATCACATGGGCCATGGGCATACCTACGAGGCTTACGGTATCGATAAAGCAGTCGGTGCCGTTGCGTCATCAGACCCGATCAATGTGAGTTCACGAGATCTCTTGGATCGCGACGTGATAAAAGATGTCTTAACATATCGACGTATGTCCTCTGCCAGACGTTTCCCTGATCGTGGGTGTGGAGGACACCGCTTTATTAAAGGACTACTTTGCAGGCTTCATGAAGGAGGCCCACGATGGAGGCTTCCCACCGGAGCTCCATCCCCAAGATGCGGCCTCCTTCATGGGGAAAATGCCCCGTCCGAGCCAGACAATAACGCAACCCTCTTGGGAGCTGAAAGATATTCCGGTCGAAGAGCTTGCTATCGCGTGAGACCGGGAATACATGTACCACCACACGATCCGATGTCACGAAGCATGAATACGTATCGCACAATGCATCTTGACCGGGCCTGATATCTCGATACGTCATTCCCTTAGCGCTGGCCAAGATGCACGGCGCTTCCATCACATACGCGACCTGCCAACCGTGTCAGTCCGGGCGCTCCACGCATCCGCCATTGCAGTGCCTCGCCAGCGGCGTAAACGAGCATACCTTGTGCAAAGAAAGCAGCTGTCAGGACGAATAAAAGAAGCGCTAATGCTGCGCAAGCGACTGACCACCACTGCCGGAACCCCATAGGCGTCCATATAAGTCATCATGCTGGTTGCACATTCGATGGTGGCGGCCTGCATGCAGGAGGCAGCGTCGAGACCTAGATTTCGCAACGAGAGAGGTGAAGCTACCTTGACGTGACTTGGCAGATCTATGGTGTATCTCGAGTTGACAGTCGTGGTGAAACCCTCCCGAGACCTGGCAGGTGGCATTGTCGGATAACAACATTGTGCGTAATCCTGGACGTGACGTGTTCGACACAGTCAGCCGGCCACGGTCATGACGGTCGTACAATACTGACCTCGAACATGCGCACGGCCGAGTCCTCGTTCAACAGCTCGTAAACGGTCAGGGTCGCGTTCTGAGTGAATGAGGAAGACCGATCGATGAGGGGCCGCGGACATGTCTCCATACTGGACTTGTTTCTCCCCGACGTACCGATGTCAACTTGGCTTTCGGGATTCCCAGCAGGTCCGCCATCAGCGTGTTGGCGCCGACAATCTCGCCAGTCCTTCGCCATATCAAGGTAGGGCATGGCGAAAACGCCGAGGCTTCCTCGGTCCGAAGCGTGATGGACTGCAACGTCCGGGTCTGTGCGTCGATCTCGATGTCTGTGCGATCATGTACGATGCTCAAAAAGTAGGGGCGTAGGATGCTGACGACGCGAGTGACCCTGTCGATCGACACCTTGTTCCAGCTTGCCGGGGAGAAACCGAGCCGTCAGCAGGCGACGCATTCGTCGAGACGGATCATCGCGACTCACTGTCTCGATATGAAACGATTGATCTTGGCATAGCTGTAAGTATAGTTCCAGGGCAAGGGAACATCCCCGTCTGTGTCTCTGCGCTCGCGCACACAGAAAGGTTGGGGCCAGAGGTACGGCTGATTTTCAGGCTGGGACCCGTGTGATCGCTCGGCCGAGTCGGCCGTCATCGCTGGTGCCGCCTGAAAGTTTTCTTGAGGAGGAGGGCGAGCAGCATCAGCAGCAGCAGCAGCAGGTTCAGCGAGTAAACCCAGTAATCCGAGATCATCGTCGCTGGACGCTCTTGCGTTCAGGGCGAACAAGTGATTGACCTGGGCCAGTAACCTTTCATGCTGGTCCGGATGATCGGAGAGACCCCAGACGAGGTCGTCCATGAACTGTCGGACGTTGGGTATATCCGAGTGCCTAATCATTCAAGGTCAGCAGAGGCAAGGGAGAAGAAGAGGCAACGGGTATCGATCGACTTGCACTTCGAGAACGTCGTTCCTGTCATCCGTCAAATGGATCGGATCCACCTGACCGTGCTCAATCCTGGACGATGCGGGCGGATGTGAGTTTGGATTCACCTCGGGCCCCGATGACGACCTAGTCCGCACGAGCCAAAAATCATGTGGAACGGTCGTCGACGTCGAGTGCAAACCCGTCGATCAGTCCCAGGTCCCGACTCAAGCGCGAGCGTACCGTCCGTTACGGTGCTGGACTTACGAAGGATCCGTCACACCTTGCCTGCCTTCATGAACGGTCATCGTCGACCAAGCTTCTCGTGAACCATGGTGAGTCCCCTCTTGCCCGGTCGATTGGCCCATAGACGACCAATCGAACATTGACGGGTTCGCTGACGTCGTCGTCGTCGTCGGCTCGCGATCGACCCCACCAAGGCCGAATTCGATCAGCCCGAGCGATCTGAGCGGACGCCTGTCGCTCTCTACCAGATCCGCGAACAACGCGATCGAAGGTGTACCTGGAGCTAACAGCCCTGGATCTATCTGGAGACCCTCACGCACGTCCACGTCCATGTGCGAGTCGTCGTCGATCTTGTCGTCGCGCCCATCGTCACCTGGGATCGTTCCAGACGAAGGCGTTTGCTGCGCTCTCTTGCCGTTCGACGGCTCGGGCCACCTCTCGTTGTCGCCACCGTGATTGCCGTCGTCGCGGCTCGGCTTGGTCACGGTCGACGATCGAACGCTCTCCCTCTCAGGACGGTTGCGTACGTTGAGACTACCCTTTGGCCTTCCTCGTTGACCCGGTTGATCATCTCTACAGAGCTCGGGGATGCCACGCTTGATGCACCGTTGGCAGGGTCGAGCTAAGGAGGTGGCATCGAGTACGAGACGGAGGGGATCGATGGTAGTAAGAGGGTATGCGTTTCGATGCCCATCGGTCAGCGAGGGTACATCATGGAGCAGGGGGGGGGGGCAAACAAGCGATCACCTGCTTCACACGTCATGTGGCTCTTCTTGCAGTGAACGCAGGCTTTTTCCACCTTGGTCCTCGGTCGGGCTTGACTTGGACCGTCTCCCGTCATCGTCGCATGCGTCTTGCTTGGGGTCGTCCGACGACGGTCGTCATCCCGCCCCGCGGTGCCAGGAGATCCTGATCGACCGAGCGCCGCCGCCGTCGTCGTCGTCGTCGTACGAGTGCGCTCTCTCGGGCTAGGTGCTCGGCGGGGCCTCACGCGTCCAACTTGTCCCTGCATCTGCTCATCATGGGGCGACAAAGCCGAGGACGAGGAGGTGAAAGACGATCCGGCACGCGGGTCGACGACGTCGTGGGTTCCCGAACGATGACGGGGGGTCGCAGCAAGGTCAGGATCGGGTTGCATGTATTTCGGCAGGGCGGATCGATGCGGTCTCGACAGGTGAGTCGAGGTGAGTGATAGCGGGGGATCCATGTCGACTCCGTCGTCGTCGGGGTCGTCTCCAGGGAAGGGAGTGGGGCAACGGGATGCCGTGATTCGCTTCCATGCGCTCGAATGATTACGAGGGAGTCCCCGGCTGGGTGACGACGCGACGGGAGACCCCGGCGCCCGACACGACTGCAGTCGATGGCGGGAGGTTCTTTCAGGAGCTCGAGCGGAGGTCAGGAGCAAACACATATCATAACGACATCGGCTCATGTTCCATCAGACATGGGGAGATGCTGTACCTCGAGCCAACGGAGAAGACGACGAGTCCGGTACACGTACAAGGTCCGTCTCTTTCACAGCACACCTCTGCGTGAACTGATACCGCTTCATCAGACGTCAAACCAGTGCTTCCTCCACCGATGTCTCATGGCGTCGAGTCGTCTCATCTTGGTCATGCGGCGAGATATATCGTCGGATGCGGGGACTCTTGTCAAAGGATCAAGGTTGAGGATTCGGAAAAGGTGTATGTCTGCAGATATTGTAAGCTCCGTCGGATCTTGTTGTATTAGGGTTGCACGTCAGCGTGGGCCATTCAAGCAGTCAGCAGGAAGCGGACATCTGGGTACGATTCATAGACGTACGACTATTGGCCCAGCTCGAGTAAGCTCTGCATGTATGTATATCTATCCTTGACATTCAGGATTCGACGCTCAACTTCTCGGTCCGTTCGTCCCAGACGTAAAGCAACAACGCTGGAAGGTGACGCCAACCAATAGGCTTGAGGACGCCTTTGCTGCTGTCCTCGCGACGGCGAATGGAATCAGGCTACATCCAGAGCCGCTGCCTCACCGCCTTTGGACGTTTCGTGTGTTCCTCGTTTCGCGTTTCATGTCAATCGAAAGGGAAGAAACCCCTATCTTTCATTTTTCTCACGACTGTTTGTCAAATTTGATAGATAGATCGGACATTGTATAAACCAGCTTATATATCAACCAGACGTGGTGTTTGTTATTATACACTACTGTATCGTACCGAGTACAACTGTCCACTGACTGTTACAATAAACTTAACAACGAAGCGACCGGGAAGCCAACCACAATCGACCGCAGGCCCTACGCAAACTCTTGGTGCTCGACCTCTTCCTTTTCGACTGGATGGTCAATCTCGGCCGTGTACTCGTGCGAAAGGTTCTCGATGAAGAGGCAAATCACCGCTCCCAGAGCAGATACAGCTGCGAGAGCCTGATTAGCACGGACCAGCAAGTTCTGAATAAGGCGACATACCGATACCAAAGATCCAGATGTACTTTGTAGCTTGAATGAAAGCCGTCTTCAAGCCGACGACCGCCTGTCCGATAATGGCGGGCGTGATTCCCGGGATGGACATGACAATCTGATCATTCTGGGCAGACAGGCCTCCGATAAGGGCGCCAAGGTAATGAGGGTTGAATCCGAGAGGGAGCACACGCGAGGCGATCTGAGCGGGCAATTCCTGGGCCAACTTGCTCGAGAAGATGGCGGTGCCTGGGATGTGCATCAGCAATGCTACAACAGCTGCGATCAATCGACTTACAAACCGCTAGACCGATCGAGCCACCCAAGGAACGGAACGAGATGACCAAAGCACTGATGGTGGCGCTGTGGACATGACATTAGCCATGCACGACGCATCCCAAACGGCCGACCTACATTGCATCAATCGGTGCTCCGAATTGCGCTGCCGCCATGATACCGGAAAGTGCACAAGCGAAACCGAGGCCGTACAGGATCGGATAGAACCAGAGACCCGTTCCGGCACCTAGGCCAACGCTGATCATGGCACCTAAAGCACTGGGTTAGTCGCAACCACGCGACAGGGTCAACACACTCACCGAAGAATGCCGCAAAGAAGATGAACGAGGCTGTGTCGAGGATTTTGAGGTCCTTGAACTTCGTACTGTACCAGCCCACCAACGGCGAAACCAAAAAGACGGTGAAGAAACCGACAGAGAGCCTGCGATGCAGTGTCAGCCGGCGCGCAGAACACGATGCAGGACACTCACATGGTAGTGACCCGCCTCAAATCAGTCTCAAACGCAGTTCCGACCACGATAGGGAAGTAGTTTGTGATGCACTGTATATAGACGAGTCAGCTTCGGCACAGATCGCCAGAACAGTTAGCTTACATAAAAAGCTGTGGAGGGACGTCAGCAAGGGCCCAAACGAAAGGCAAACGACGAGCTCACCTGCACCCTCAATCGCAACAGCCACAAGCGCAATGGCTGGGTTCCTCGACTTCGAAAACATGTGTCGATCAAACAGACCGTTGGGACGAAACTTCCACTGATGCACGGCAAGAACAAAAATAAGACCGATTCCGATGAGAAGAGGCGCGAGAACGTGAGTGGAATTCCACGGATCTGCCAATGTCTTCAGCACGCGCAGCAGGAATGACCAGCAACCGACTTACAGGGATTCATGGCCCAGGTAAGGCCAACCGTCAACATCGTCAGCGCGCTACCAAACAAGAAGTATCCGACCCAGTCCATCTGTAAATCGACGTAAGAACTCGTCCGACACGGGAGAAAACGACAACGTACGCATCCCAATCTCTCCATCGCGGAGCCGACCTGTGTAGGCAATCGTGGCGGATTGTAGCAGACTTGACAGATAAGGGCACAGAGTGCGTAGACGCCCGCCGAGATGTAGAACAACTGGGAAGCGTCCCGTCAGCTTTGTCGTTGGCTAAACCGAGTAGTACGTACGATGCGGAAACGTTCCTCGTGATTGTTCCTCATCAAGCTGCTGCCAGTGACCGAGGCGACGACTGTTCCGATCCCACCGAACTGATTCAAACACTCAGCTGAGATGTCGCCCTCTTGACGAAAGGACTTACGACATTAGCAAACAGGTTGGCATGTACCCTGTACTTTCGGTGGACGACCTCGGATGGAATCGCATACGCCAATGGCTACGAATGTTCCGTCAGTACGATATCACTGATAATCACTCTCACAGACGACTAGACATACCATGGCACCGTAGGAAATACCACTAATGGCTGCACCTGCAATAGCCATGTTCATGCGCGTCGCACGACTAACAATGATATCTCCCACGAATCCTGCGGCACAGGCACCGACGACAAAGGACTTTCGACCAAAGAGATCACTGCCTCGTGAAAAGATCGGGGCGAGGACGGCGGTGCAGACAGCGACTGATTGGGACAGCCATACTGCCCTTTCTGAATCTCCAATCGCGACAGCAATATTTCGAGAAAACTAGAGAACAATCAGCAAAGTCCCTAGACACGCTCAGCACTACTAACAGCGCCAAGAGCTATCAAACTAATATCAACAAAGGCAAGGGCAGATGCTAAACTTCTAAAGCCTCCGAGCAGCCCACAGAGTTCAGTGAGCTCCACTTACTTGTACATCTGGGAAAAGTTTAACATTGCCACTGCCTGAAGAGAAACGTCAGCGCCGAACGTCGACGAATCGACCTCTCTCCACTCACTAGCAGTACCAAAAAAGTCTTGAGATGAAGCTTGGGTTCCTCCTCGACAGGCGGATGTTGCTGGTCGACATAATAGCCAGTAGTCTCTACGTGCGATAACTCTTGCTTCAAAGTGTCGAGGTCCATAGGTGCCGTCCCCTGGAAGGCCATACTGATAGGATCGATTGTGGGTCGTGTAAAATATCGTCGATGATGGCAGAGCGACGGTTTTAATTCAACTGGGACCATTGGAGTCTCCACGCGCCGATGGGAAGTATTCATATACTTCGACCAGGCGTTATCTTGGAGGCTGGATCAGACGCTCGCCTAAGGTCTCCTCCTCCTTAACCGGGGCATCGAGGGCATCGAGACAAAACTTGTGCTGGTCCGGACCGAGTCGTGTGAATAATTCTCCGAACAATCTGGAGGCCCGCTGGGCTCCGCTGGGTATTCGAGCTGCTGCTACGTCGCTTCCGCAGCTCTGCAGGGGATTAATTAACGTTTCAGAGTGTTATTTGACCAGGACCTTCCTATTGGACCCTACCTGTCCGGGAATAGCGTTATTCCAAAAGCCGTCATGCGTTGACAACTACCTGTCGGGACCCGGAAATGAGAAATCCATCCCAGCCTAACGAAGTCTGCCCTTGCAGCTGCCGCCCCCGCAGCTGGAGATCGGGATTCCTCCTGATATCGCTCACGCGGTTACGTTTAACTGGCCGAAGGCTTCGACAGCAACGACGGACATTACGAGAAAGCAGCCCGAAAAGGCCACCGACTTCACTGCGCGATGCCAGCCCTGCAAAACACTTGTAGAATGAACCGGCACAGGAACACAAATCACTGCAAGAGATAGCTGGGTCATCAACTGGTCATCAGCACAGTCGCAAGATCCATGCCAGAAAATGCTAGTACTGCCAGGCCTGAAGTTGCTCGTTCCCCGCTTCACCACCTTTACTCGGCGTACGACCTCGCTGTGATCGTGCAAACGATCCAAGGAGGTACCTGGAACGACTGGACGAGCTACGCAAACGACCCTCTGTAGGAGAACCTGTGTGCATGGCAGCTCATAGCCGAACCGTTCGACAACGGAGGAAGAAGCTGTACCAGGGCAGACCGCTAACACCATTGGCCTGGCTAAACCGTTTTCCAAAGATGCATCGGCGTGCAAAGTCCCAAAGTGGTCACGCGCTCGCTCTGGAAGCCATTCGACAAGATCTTTCCGCCATAGCTTTTTCCCCTCTGTACATCTCGTACAAGCTCCCCTGCCGCCATCCGCAGACTTACGCCTTTGCTGGCCGTACTACCCCATAACAAACGCCAAACCCGACATTGGCATTCTCCCCGTCCACCGTGCGCTTCGCGACCGCGGTCATATCGACCCGATCACCATCCTGCAGCTTTACTCTTTCCTGCCCCCCACTCGTCTTGAACGGTTTCGAGCCACGTTCTGTAATCTCGAGGAGGCAGGCGAGCGAGTCTGGTTCAGGTCCAGAGGGGGTTCCGGAGCCGAGCATGTCGCCCGCTTGCATGGGACATCCAGAGATGGTGTGATGCGCGAGCATCTGTCAGAAGCTGTAGAACGGGTCAGCGGGAGCGGATGGCGAGAATGACGGTACTCACGAATATGCGAGGTGTTTAAGGTTGGATTGCATAAAGTCCGTGCTCGTTCTCCGCTCTTTTCGCTTGCACCTGGAGGCTGGGTCAGCTGGATAGAGGAGACGTCGAGAAGTAGACTTTCAAAAGTCTGCATAGTCTCCGACTCGTACTGGCAGATGCATCTGTGTCGCCTGCGTCGTGTACAGCATTCTTCGGCAGATCCTTTTCTTCCAGAAAGACTTGCGAGCCCGCCGTCAAAAGGCCTGAATATGGGATCGAACGTCTCGTCGAACCGTCAGGGGTTGAGCAGCAAAGTCGTTCAAGGTTGGCTGTCGATGCAGATCTTCAGCTCAGTTCTTCGCAGGAACAATCCTGCTCACCTGGTCAAAGCACGATGCGGTAAAGCCCTGTATACCATCGAAAGCACCTTGCCTTGCCAATTCCTGGAGGTCTACGACCGTATCGCCCAGTCGAGTTGCACATTGTCTCTCAAACGACCCTTTGGAAAAGATGCCAAAGGGGACGTTGTAGATGGAAAAGTCGCTGTCCGAATTGATGGGGATGAACGATGGCATGGCAGGTGCAGGTTCAGTCAACTGGATGCTGATAGAAGGTCGACGAAAACGCCGGGGCTGTTATTACGGGCATTGTTCAAATATATAGCGTTGATTCCCGTTGCCGTGCGAGTCTGTTACAAGCTTGAACGGCCTGTTGGTGTTCGCGCGCAGTTGATCCGCAATCGCTATTGGATCCATGGCGCGGAAAACACCCCCGTCCGACATCTCCGTGAACGACCTTGCACCGGAAGAGACGAATGCGAAGACGACTCGAGGACAGGAATGGGATGAGCTGACCTTCAGATGGACGAGTACACGACTTGAAGTGAACGACATTGATAGATCCTTGAAAGGCAATTACGTAATTACAAAGACGACGTTACAATCTATCGGGACTGCGCATGAACCCATTCTACCATTTTATAATGTCATCTCGCACAACAGATAGCGACTTGAAGGACCCTCTCCGCACCCACGACACGTTGAACTCCATTCTGCACCTATTACAGGTTTGCAAGAGAAGAGTAAGCAGGAATTTTTAACGACGAACTCGAGCAACGAAACGTCGCCTCAGCTATACTTACAGACTGGCAAGGTGTATGCGTTGCTGTGAACCGAGTCATCAGTTGTGGCTCTCGTAAGGCTTCGGTGCAACGTACACCCTAGCGATTTCACCGGTCGTTATCCCCTTGACGTCCTGCAAACAAGCGCTCAGTTCGTCTTCGTCGGATCTTACGCAGTACATGCGCCAAGGAAATCAAGCGGCATATCGACAAGCTTTTCCCTGACTTGGTAAAGCATTTCTTTAACGTCCTTTACGCTCAGCGCCTTGTCCGAGACATGTCCAGCCTGCAAGACGAAGAGTCAGCGGATGTCCATGAACCGAAACTGAGGACTGACGAGTGTGCCTTTGGACGGCTGGAGGTACGCCGTGTAGTCCTTCCAGATTCTGATATCGTTGTTGGGAATCTGCAGAGAAGTCAGCGCTTGCCAATCAACGCCACGAGAAACTTACAGGCCGGAAGACTCGTTCAAAGATGGTCCTGTTGCGCATTGCAGTTTGACTCCCCAACTTTACAGAATTCCGGCGATAACAGTCTTTTCCACCATTTGATCCTCCTTCGATCCCCAGTCGGATTCGATAGGCGAGGGTACCGGGGGCATCGATGGCGTCGGGTCCTTCTCTAACCATCCCGGTTGTTCATCTGATCAAACGATTAGCAACGTCAAATCTTACCTTCCGAAATCATACTCACTTAACAGCCCGAGGTGTTCTGATATGGAAGTCAGTTCCTGTCCGACATGGGCATGGCGACCAACTTACCTCGCATGAGCTTCCTGCGCCGAGCAGACGTCACCTTTTCGGCCATGTAAGGCTTGCCATCCATCCGCGACTCGATAAGACCGTCGTCCTCGATGCAAATCGCAATCTCGGAATCACGATCGCCCCATTGCGATCTGTCGTTCAAGTTGGCGCTACCGCAGATGATCCTTCGGTCGTCGACACACATAAACTTGCTAGGGGGGGAATGAGCACAGCAAGGATCACGAGAGCTCGGAGACAAAATACTCGAGTTCCTCTTCGGGCGTGCCGTTCTGCTCGTCGAGTAAAGACGATCCCATCTGGAAGACGTGCTGCCCGACTGGAAATGGAGAATCAGGTTCTGGTCTCAAGGCTTGTCATTTGTGCGTTACCATTGTCAGAACTGCAAGGCCATCAGCACCAATCAATTTTGTCGGGTAATTTTACTCTCACATTGGTATCAGACCCCTGGGCACCAGCCTGGAACCTCCGAACGATCTCGACCGCCTGAAACCAAAGTCAGAGCAAGATCTCTACAAAGTCCCGACTACGCACCTCTTTGACGGTATTGGGGATCTTGACACCCTCGCTGACTTTTTGCTTTTCACCCGCCTGGTTGGGATCTTCGGTCTCGTCCTTTGGCCGTTCCAGACGAAAGGCTAGTTACCCGCCACGAGCAGTATATCAGCTGGTACAACTTGCAGTCGTGCGATCGCATCAACAGCCCTGAGTCAGCCTTGGGTTGTGGTGAGGCTGCCGCAGATCAGATTTTGCTTTCAGCGAGAACTGCTGTCACGGCCATGGAAAAGAATGCAAGTATAGAAGCAAGACGGGCTGACCTGTTAATAACGCCCTGCTCCACAGAGCGGCATCTCGTTCCACGAAGCGCAAGTCCCCATGGCTCGAATTGGGATCGGTAAAGACGCCGGTGGACACCGATACCTCCTCCATAGTCACTTCTCCACCACGATTAGTCGACCAATATTGCGCCTCCATGATGGCCTTGATTCCCGTGGCGCCTTGGATGTCACCTGCAAAGGCGGGAACGGCGGGAATGATGATAATCAATCGGGATTCGCGTCCATCCTTGGCTGCGCTGATAATTCGTTCGACCAGGGCTGCACCTACTTGATTTGCGACCGGTCGCTCGCGCGCGGTGCTAGTAATGAAGAACTGATTCTCTAAACAGATGGAATGATTAGCCTCCCGGATGAGAGTCTGGTCTTATTTCTTAAAGTAAGACCACGTCAGCTGTCTAGATTATTGGGTTGACGAGGAACCCGATACATACGCTTGTTGAATGCTGTCCTCTGTCAAAAATACCGTGACTCACAGTCGGACGCACTCCGTAAATCTTGAACGCGACGAGTTCCGACGGGAACACTTTCGTTCGCTCGGGGCAAGTCGCTCGGAGGGTGATGGAACGGGTGGAAGAACTGCCTGCCCTTCGCCTCTAAAGACTCGAGTTGAGGATGCTCGATTTGCCGCTAGGCATGCCTTTTCGCCTCATTCCTTCTCGCTTTGGCGGAAACCGACCCATACGGACCTGGCAGCGCAAGGTACTCGTACTGGCTGTTGGGCCGGTACTTGAACGTCTTGATGAAGTCCCACCTAAGTCGGCAGAGGATAAATCAGCAACAGCTACCGGAAGTCGAATACCGAAGTCACCTTTCAGCGAACTCTACGCAAAGGTCAAAAACGGACGGTCCCATGATAGACAGCGAGACATCGTGCCATGGCATTCGTGAAGCGTCTTCGATGACCAGCGCGTTGCTTGTAAACTTGTCTGAGAGTCCATCATGCGACTGTTGTTGTAGTCTTGGCCCGGGAAAAGTATCCTGTCGAATTCTAGCGGGTGCACATCGGCCAACGGGTGGTTGTGAGTATTCCATCTTCCATAACACGCATCTAGGCGTCCTCAGTACCGTCGCAGAAACAGTAGGACTGAAATCTTCGCCGAGTTTGCACTTTTGAGGCGACCGAACCTCGACGTCGCGTCAAAGGGCTACCCTGAATCCGGATCCGTCATGTATCTATCTATCTTCGCCTCGGGTAGCATGTTGTTCACGATATCATTTGAGAAAGACGAGCTTGAAGTTTCGCGACCAGCCCGCCGATCACATTCACTCGCCTGGAACCGACGATGCATATTCGCCCTGTGCTCAGCCGCCGGGAACTGATGTCTCGCCTGGGAACGTTCGCGATGTACGGGTCAGTCGGTAGAGACCACCGTCTCCTCGGTCAGGCAGACAGCACCAAGGGAACCTTCGGTCGTTCTCGATGGTACCTACAATGATCAAGGCTAAATGCAGCATGCTAAGCGGCAGCGCGTCATACCTCTGTGCCGCTCCAGACAGTCAATGTTGCAATTGGGCCATAATCCGTTTGGGGGCCAACCGTGTCTTTGGCCTCACAGCTCGTGATCCCTCCCGCCACGAGGCCGTGAGTTCTACGCTCTCACGGGGCCAACCCAGTAGACCCGTCGGCGAGCGCTCAACATAGCATGTCATCGATTCAAGGTACTTCCTGTCATGGGTGTTACAAATATTGGTGTTTCATGATTCGATCCGTTCCACAACCCCGTGCTGCTCGCTTGGTAACCATGATAAGACTCAGATATTGATCGGAACGGCGCCGTTGGTAGGCTCTCTGTAATCGCTCAGCCGTAGAGGGTTCCGATGCATCTCCTTGGTGAGGTAAAAGGCTCTGTCTCCCCCCTTGGCTTCGATCTGTCACCCGCCAATCGATGTCATGGGTCAGCAGTCTCTTCGGTGGAGAATCCGCGTCATAGCCGTATCGACTCACCGAGGAAGTGCCCTTGCCGAGGAAACTGAACTTGTTGTCGTGTTGATGCTCATACTTCCAGTCTTCCCAGCGAGGGGACGCAAGCATTTCCATGAATTGTAGCGCTGCGTCATTGTAGGACCAGTAGGGTTAGTGTGCATTGTCTTGTTGGGCAGATCCGCGAAGACATACTGCTGCCGGCGAACAATGCGTCGGGAGGCGCATCAGGTCTCCCGGATTTGTACCAGGACGAGCACTTGGATGTCTATGATATGATACCGAACACAGGAGTGGGGTAATCAGTGAAGCAAGGACTCATCGATGCGTATGATGACACTCACGAAAACAAGGTCCGCCATCAAAGCTACGCAGCATCCGTTTACAATCAGTCATCCCGCCGCGTGAGGAGAGATTCAAGACGTTCAACTCACAGTCTTGCTGCCGGTTGTATTCGTCTTGAGTCTCCTGAGAGATTTCCATCGATCGGATGTCTTGGCTTTGCATCTTCGCGCTATATCGACCCACCGATGCTAGCGTTTCAGTGAGAGTACACAGTAGCCTGACGTGATGGGAACCCCTTACATGGCATCAACAATGTACTTGGCGTTTGCTTCAATACCCGCAAGAAGCGATCCATTCGCAAATACGGTTCCCGGTCCACACATGATGAACATGTTGGGAAATCCTGCCACCGCGAGAGACATGTAGGCTGCGAAAGTGTCAAGTTCAACTTTGGGCTGGCGCAGCTTAGCGTTGTTCGACCCCTGCACTGACCTTTGGGTCGAACTTTCCAAACGTCACCCAGATCAATGCCCTTCCTGCCTCGCAGAGGGTACTTTGGCTTGAAACTGGTGTCGAAACCGGTAGCCAAGATGATCCGGTCAATCTCGTGCTGTTGTCCGTTCTTGGTGGCGATACCTTGCTTGGACACCTTTTCGATAGGGTCCATCAACAAAGATACCGTCGGCAAGTGGATTCTGTAGGCGGCCATTGGATGTCATTAAGTTCATTGACGATCGCTCGACGTAGGAAAGCTGGGCATTACTCACGCTTCCATGAAAGGCACGCAAGGGGTGACACGACGACACCACAAGTCAAAGCTGCGGCAGGGAGCGGGAAATGAGATACGGAGGTCTGGAGGTCTTGACCACACATCGCCCCGCCCCCATAGCTTAATCAAGGCTTACTCTGGCACAAGTTTGGCAATCAGTTCCGGGTCCCGAAGATCTTTGCTCATCAATTCTCGGACGGCAGCTTTGATGTTCTGTGGGTGCGAACGAAAGATCAGACTCGATCGGATCGATGGCATGTCGAAATTCTCAGGAATTTACCTCTTGTTCGGCCGAATCTCTGAAGAAGACATCTGTCAAACATTGCCAGATCATTCAAAGCAGGGATCAATCGATTGCTACCATGCTGGTGTCTCTGAATGTCTCACCGAAAAGATGCATGGTTGCTTCAGATAACGCAGCACCATGCTTGTATAGGGCATTCTCGTCCTTTGCGAATTCTTCCTTTTCCGCGTCGGAATCTGTGATCGAAACGTCAGTAACATAATTTCGAGGAGGAAAGGGATGGATGGACGGCGTACAATAAAAGTTCCCGCCCTTCCACTCCCGTGTACCAGCA
The DNA here is from genome assembly GCA_025758675.1 of Naganishia antarctica. NCBI lineage: Eukaryota > Fungi > Basidiomycota > Tremellomycetes > Filobasidiales > Filobasidiaceae > Naganishia > Naganishia antarctica. The sequence goes on along the minus strand of JANGFJ010000119.1, from coordinate 25,668 downwards.
GGTTCGGTCAACATGGGTGGGCTGATCTGTGATGCGGAGGAGGCGCAAAGCGAGTCAGACGGTGTTCCGTGCGCGATATAGCGTCCACAACAAGTACTGACCCAGAATTTACTTCTGGCAAAGATGCTAACGCTCTTGGCGAAAGGAGCGATCGCACCAATCGTTTGAAGCCCAGAAGAACCGATGCCCACGACCGCACTGAGTCAAAGGTGGACGTGCATCAGCCGTCAGTGTCGATGAACCCGACTCTTCCGTAGGCTAGACTGACATGTTCTCATCCTTGAAGGCGGTCTCGTAGTCCAGATCGGCAGGCCACTCGGCTGTATGCAGCACTCGGTCCTTGGGGAAACCCTCGAGGCCAGGAATGTTTGGCCGATTGACCTGGCTCAAGACTCCGGTCGCGGGGACAAAGATGTCGACCTCGACCGTTTCCACGCCCGAACCTTTCTTTTCGACCTCGAGCGTCCACTTGGAGGTCTCCTCCGAGTAGATCGCCGATCTGATCGTCCGGTTGCACTTGATCAAGGGCTCGACGCCAAAATTTTGCGCGACGACGTGCAGGTACTTGTTGATGTCTCGCGAGGAAGAGTAGAATTGAGGCCAGTCCGCGTACGGCGCAAAGGCGAATTGGTAGACGTGGCTGGGGATATCGCCTGTGTCGTCAGGTCAGCAAAGAAGGAGTGATGCAGAGCCCCAGTCGTCTGCCTCACTTACATCGACATCCAGGGTAACGGTTGGCATGCCTACAGAACGCAAGAGCGATTCAGAAAACTAGACTTTCCGATCACTCGCAAGATCACGCTCCGAAACTTACCAAGTCCCACCGTAATCTGTACGAACAGTGAGTGCGATCGCCAAACTTGATCAGTCAAGCGTACCACGCGGGCGATCGTTCGAGCACACCGTCCGACTGACCTTGGTCCCTCTCATAGATGGTCACGTCGATGTCTCCCAAACGACCGCTCTTTTGAGCTTCGAGGAGTTTGATGCTTAGACAAATCCCGGCTGCTCCACCTCCTGCGATTACGATCTTCAGCGGCTCGCGCGTAAAGCCTGTGGAAGCAAGGGGGCGATATCGTTTAGATCAGTCGGGGGAACGATCACGGTTTTCTACAGCTTGAGCACACCTACCGTCCTTGTTCAGATATCGCCATCCCTTGACCAGAGAAGCGTCACTGCGACGACCGTGCACGGCATCCTTCGAAACCTCTCCATTTGCGCCGTTGGCCGACTTGGCGGCTAGGTCGGGGTGCTTGGCATCGGTCTGATCACCGCTGATCTCGCCGAGACCTTGACCGTCGGTTCGAGTATCGACCTCGAGGTCGGGAGCTTGATGAGGTGGCTGAATGTGTATTGTCATGCTGATGGGTGCTGCGAGATTGTGAACGGTCGAGATGGATCGAGATCATCGTGAAAGGATAGGGCGCGTTTGAACGCTGCGTCTTTGTACTCGAACGGTCATGGGGCTCCGGAGATCCTCGGGACAGAGACCGGAGACTCGAGCTGGTCATGGTCATGAACGCAGAGACCGGGACTGCGGGGAGGTGTTCCCTGCCCCACAATTGTTCCGATATGACTACCCTCTTGGCCGGGGAATAGATCTTGTGACCTTCCGTCGATATTGTCATGGTCGATTTGTTAAGGTGCGGGGATCCGTGGGGACGGACGGGAATTCCCCGTCTGCCCGGTATTCAAACCGCGCTTGATTGAATATAGCGCGAGGTAGGCGCAGATCAGGGGTTGGCGACATATACCCGAAACCTCGCTTCGATCTTGACTAGACCGCCTGCGGATATCTTGATTGTTGCGTGTTTTCTTGGAGAGGTTTCCTGGTTTTGAATGCCGTCCTCACCCTGCCGAAGGATTGCGGTTGATGCTGGCCGCGTTCCCGCCTCCTTCCATGCCTGATCCAGCGACGGTCACCATGTCCAACGTTGAGATGAAAGGTCCGGACGGTGATTCACTACGGCTCTTCTCGTAACTTTGGACGTTCATGCCGCTTTTCTATACGTCACCTCCCTGCACGGTACCAGATTGGGGGAGATGCGAGCAAAATCGCCCTATACGGATCGTCAGCAGGTGGCGGACTCATGGCGGGGCTAGCTATCAGGTTTCATCAGGCAAACAGTCAGATACTCAAATAACACCCTCTTCATTGCTTTTCTCCGATAAAGTTGAGCATCCCACGGCCCAACTACGGTTTCAAACACTCTCTAAAGCTCGAAGTCGACTGTTCCTTTCGCTGAACCTTCTGATGCGCCTCGTCGACGAACAACATGATGATCTCTCCTTCCTTGCTCTTGTCCTCGCTCTTGTTCAGGATCGACGGAGGCCTCACGCGGTCCCTCTCAATCCGGACAGGCCACTTCCGGTGTCGAATAGCGTCTATCCTGGGAATCGATTCATATCGCCATCAACCGCAAAAGCAATGGGGACTTTGCATGAACACCATCATCTTCTCCTTTCAGAGTTGGTTTCGAAGGAGAAGCAACGTCGAGGATGTCTGACGAACGTGAGTCGACCGTTCATCGACTCGAACATATACTGACGTACATGGATGCGCGTCTGTGCGCCACCTACCCGTGTTTTTCTTCAGCCATGAAGCTCAGATCGTGATGATTTCGCTCAGCCTCTACGGCCATTGATCTGTATGTCGTTCTCTAGCGATATCGTGTATACAGGGCATAAGCTATGCTACAGTGTGGTATCGTACGTCCTCCTCTAGCATCCATCTAGTCCAAACACTGACAGAATTCCGGATTACTCTGGTTCTCTCCTTGGCATTCTATAGCCATCTCGACCTTCGAGCACTGCATCATCGCGCACCAGCTGCGCTCTACCGCGTGGCCCAGGGTAGGATCCGATGGTTGCGTGTTCCACCTGGGAATACAATGAGGAATTGAGCAACGGTGGACCAGCATGACAACGACAAGGACCGAATACGCACCATCCTTCCTTCTAAATCCACCCTTACGCGCCGTGCCGCACGGCGGATCGTCCTCTGCGAGTTTCGGAACATGGAAGAACTCGAGCAAGTTTTGGTACGTCGACAGCTTGTTGGACTGGATTCGTTGACGAGAGGCCATGAATTGACCTGCCCACGCACGCGATCTAGGCATTATACGAGTCATCGGAAACGGCACCCCCCTGAGTCCTTGATAACTCACGGTAAACCCGTCGTCAGGACAAAGATCCCCCTGGAACGCGCTGCAGATCTGCGCGATCGTCGGATGACTCTGTCCATGACTATCAATCTCGTTTCCGTCCGCCGGACAAGATGTGTTCAAGTAAGGACCAAACGGGACGAATCCCGTCGCGTCCGAAACAACATTCTCGAGGCGGGCCGTAAAAATCCAATCCCAGGCAAAGTGCGGCTGGATGAAGAATCTTCGATAGGCGAGCGGGGCGACGATCGTGTCGTAGTGGCGCGTGATGTGGTTCTTGACAACGAAGCAAGGCGTCAGACAACGCTCTATGAAGACTTTTGCTTCGAGCTCACCAAATACGTCTCACCCTGCCTCCTAACATTCTTCAACGCAACAACTTCATCAGCGCCGACAGCCTTCCTCAACCCGTTGAGCCGTTCTTGACTGTGTGAATCGGATCCCTTGGCGTAGACGATCGTCCGTGTGGTATGATGCTCCCGGAGTTTCCGCTTAACGCTTGCGATCGCCTCCTTGAGGGTATCCCGGTCTTCGTCGTAGTACGCCACGACGCTGATGTCGGATCTGCGTCAGCGCTGATCGGATGGGATGGTACGTGCACGTCGTAGTCTGCTTCGCTCGGCCATCTGTCTTGATTGCCAACGTCGCCGATGATGAAATTCTGGAGATCGCAATCAAAGACGACGTCGACGTGGTGGTGGGCAGGTCCATGTTATACATTTATACGGTAACGGCAACAATACCGAAAACGAATGCTTGGGCGAGGAGGATCGCAGGCTGTTGGAATGATGCAACCGCAATGAAAACCAGCAAGGGCGCGATACCGGCCGATTTCGCTCCGACCAAAGCTTCCGCAGACTGGCGCAGACCATGAACGGTCTTGTTGACGCCCAGTGATGTGAATGACAGGCTTGCCAGGGCAAATAAACCCGGCCAAGCTGACGAGGTAGGCCACCACGCTATTTGATGGACGAATCCGCTCCTTATCGGTGAGGGCGAATAAAATAGTCAAGGACCGGCGCGAGTACATGTTGTATAGTTTACACTGCGATCTACCTATGAAAGCTACCCAAAGCATTTGCGTTTTCCATAGACCTTTTTATATCTTCTTGAGCGTAACTTTGGCTCGGTAGAACCCATCCATCTGCAGAGTGAAAGCTTCCCGATACCGGGGAGCCTTGTCTTGAGCCACGATACTGACATCAAAGTAGGCGCACACGCATGCAAGGTAGATGTGAAGCTCCGCTGTCGCAAGATTCACTCCCAAGCAACGCCGGCCCCCCTTTCCGAAGGCAACCAGGTTCGTGTCCAACGCGGTATCGAGCTCCTCCTCCCCACTCTTGTACCATCTTTCAGGCTCCCAGTTGGAAGGGTTCTGGAAGATGTCTTCGTTGTTATGCACGAACAAAGGGCTGGCGCCAACCTAAAACAAGCCAACGGTTGAGTAAGGAGGTTGAAGATTGAGAGCAGGCGCTCGACCGAACTTACCTCGGTTCCTGCGGGAATAAGCTTTCCGTCATATAGCCAGCCACCTGAAGGGACATTCCGCGGCAACAGGGCAGGCACAGCAGAAGTATGACGAAGACTCTCTTTAACAACAGCGCCGACTGCGAAGCGATCCTTGTGTCAGCTCGAATGATGGTCGAGTCGCGTCTCTGCTGACGAAACACGGGCCAAAAGGGGCAACTCACGTAGCGGTAGTTTCTCGAGCTCGGTCAAGTTGGCCATTTCGAAATCCTCCAAAGTCGGATATAACTCTCTAACCTGCTTTCCGATCCGCTCCATGATGTCGCGCTTCTCGGAAGCGAGATGGAAGATGGCACTGGCAGAAGTATTACCGGTGGTGTCCTGGAAAGGATTCGGAGGAATCAGCTGCTGCGACTCGCGGTCCTACCCGACGGTCGTAGGAACCGCTCACTTACCATACCCGCGGCCAAAAAGTCCAGACCCTCAGCAAGGATATTGTCAGGCGTCTCTGGCTTGAACTTGCCATCCGAGCCGCTCATCGCATCAAAGACGACTGGGTACTCGCTGTTGATCTCGCCTCGACTGTACCTCTCGATCGTCTTGGCTGCGTCCTTGAGAAGGCCCAAGAAAGCGAGGACGTACGGTGGGATGAAAATTTCCGGAAGGTAGTTCAATAGGCTGAACAACCGAGGGTAAGCAGCTCCGATGATGAGACCCGAGGACGACTTTTCAAATGTCTCGAGGAAGGGATGACCGAATCCAGGAACGGCGTGGGCCTTCCAGCTCTGACCGAAAGCCAAAGTAGCTGTTGTAGGGAGGAACCCATGTTTCAGCTGAAAGACCGCTTTACAAGGTCGAGAGAAGTTCCCGCGCACTCACTGACGATATCCAACGCAAAGGAATGCTGAAAGAAAGGCCGAGCGATATCAACATCTGATGAACGGCTTCATAACCCGGTTCGAGAAAAACACTCACTCCCATGCCGACGAGATCGGTATCGCCATCGTGCTTTGTATAGTTTACTGCGCTTCGAAGAGTGTTGATCGCCGACTGTCGCAGGAGCGACTGATATTCGATGATCGCTTGACGGGAAAACATGCTCAGCAGACGTCGTCTGCGCTCCTTGTGTTTCTCCGGGTCAATCGCGGTGAAGACACTGAAAGCGTTGGTCTTGGGCGGGGTGAAAATGTCATAATAGTGACCTGGGTAGGCAGGATGACCGACGAGATTCGATCAGTATGCAAATTAATCCGAGAGCAGGTTCTCGCTCTACGACGACCGCTGCTTAGCCGTGACTTACTTTTTAAAAAGGTCGGTTTGGTGTTTGTGTACAGTTCATTGAAAACCTTGACTTCGCAGAAGGACAATCTGTTCGGTCCGTACCGGATAACAGGGCCGAGGGTGGGATGAAGCTCCTGCAGGCGGTAGGACAATCCGACGTTGTCCTTCTTGACCGTCGTCCAAAAGTACCAAGCGTCATTGAAGCGACAGGTCCAGTGAGGGACAGGGAATCGAGCCAGAGGCCCCAAGTATGCGTTGTAGATGGCCAGAGAGAGGTATACGACTACCGCGAGTCCGCAAGCTGCGTAGACGATCGAAGTTTTCTGGGCCAAGCCGTCGTCGGAATAGAAATGGGTCTTTGCGAACGAGCTGAGGGTCCCGGTGAGCGGTGACGATGAAGCCATTTTGAAGGACGACCCGAATATTGTCTGATATGATGAGTGGGTGACTTGTTTCGAGCAACGCGGTGTGACAAAGACTCAACCTTTATGAGAGACTGGTCGGACAATGGGCACGCAAGCTAGTATCCAGTATCGACTTCATTTTGTCCGGCGACCAGGACCAATCACCCACCAGCTGGCTGGCCCACCCTGTCGGACGCCGGCGCTATCGCCGCCGCGGCCCTCACTGTCGGAGGTTATAGAACTTCACGACTGGTCAAGACCGAGACCGGTGAATTAGCTACGACGACCGGGGAGGGAAAGTTCCCTGAGATGTCAGACCAGCTGTCAAACCGGAGCTGGAGCCTGGAACTAGCTCCGGTTCCTAATCTAGTACAGCTAAGCGCATCCGGAGTAATGTGGAGATCCCCGGCACTTCACTACTACCCACGTGCGCATTCCGTTGGGCCCTACGCCTAGGCGCGCTTGGTCTCACATCTCAGGCTAGAGAAGGCTAAAGAGCTGGCTGGAGATCTTGGACTTTGCAAGCTACTTTGCGGCGGAGGAAGCTCATCATTACTACTGTACTCTATCAATTCGCTCGGCCTTGACGTACAGCAGCTAGCTGCCCTGACCACTTCGCCGTTACTAGCAAGTCGCGGCGGCTGCCGAATCAAATTCTTCCGCTCTCGATAGCTCTCTCGATGCACCCAACTTTGCTTAATCATTTTTCAAAAAAATGGGTCACCAACTCGTCTCATCTTTGAATACAAGTAGCTTGAACCCTGGACACTCATCAACAGACGGGGTCATGATTGGCTCGCTGTCGGATATTTATGGTACTTTAAATCATCTCATCATCGCGATCATCTGGTCAAGAAAAGACGGACAGCAAGCAGTTTTGAACAACAAGCTTTGATTTGGATATCTGCATACACGTGTTTCCTCAATCAATCGAAGATGGGGACCGCCTTGGTCGGTATCATCGAGAACACCTTGGTCCCGGGTGTTTGTTCTTGAATCTGCTGCTCGAGCGATGTAGTATCGACGTAATGAGGCGGGAGGGGAGCCTGGTCGTGGAGACACCATGCGACCTACGAAAAACGAAAAGAGCATGCTTTCAGTTCAGGCTTCGATCTTACCCATCTAGATCCTCCTCTCACTCACCTTGGCAGGTTGCCCGAGACGCTTCAAGCATTCCAGGATATATTCATTGGTCGTGCCCGTGTGCCCGTCGCCGTTGATACACGGTTGACCGGCAGGAGCGATGATCGCTACGTCGGGTCGCGGGCGGATGTCGTTCAACAGACCCATATAAGCACCGCAATGAGCGTTGAAGAATAACTAGATACGGGAGGATCAGGTTTGTTCGGGTATGATCAGTCGATAAGATTAGCGAAGGGGGACGTACGGTGCCTTCTCCGGGGATGATGATCTATCGCGCAGCACAGGAAGCCATCGGTTAGCATGAGAGCGTTCGGCCTCCTGGCACATATCCGATCGCATCTCGACGAATCACTCACATTGAACATGAGACAGCCACCGTCCCATAGACTGAAGCGAGATCGGTGGCTCGCGATGTATGTTTTGAACATCCTGAAATGGTCGCTGGGTAATTGGTCGTCCGGGACGTTGGGGAGGTTGCCTAGACCTACAGTAAGTCCATCAGGCGCAAGCGGGTGGTCAGTGTGTCATACAGGAGTGCCGGATCAAGTACCTACCGTTCGTCATCAGGTTCGTTATATCCATCGGAGACTGTCCAGGTTCGCCTTTGTACGTCATATCCGTGGTGATAAACTCGGGAAGCGCGTGGTCTATGAATCGGATCAAAGTCTGGCTGTCGCTGACGCACGCAGTGGTACTTACGATCGTATGGCATCAAGCAGTGGAGACCGGGATAAGGTCTGACGACCACCCCGTTGGGTAACTTGATATGCTCGCCTCCAGCAACGGGGATCAGCTGGTCTTCCGGAACACCAAGCTCGCGCAGGACTCGGACGGCTTCGCCGTTAGCGATGACTTTGGCTCCGGTCCGCTTTGCCACGACGTCTGCGCCTGGTACTGAAGAGGAGGAGCATCAATCGGAAGATAAGCTGGTAGATCGAGGATCGCGGGTCTCGCTTGAAAGGCTGCTCACGATGGTCAAAGTGTGCGTGGTTGATCAAGATGTAATCCGCACGCTCGACTTGCTCAGGTTTCAAGTAATTCGTCAAGCTTTCCGGACGATCCAACCAGCAATCATGGAAGATTCTGCGATTTCAATCATCAGATGCGAGTCGGTTCATGTCATTGATGCGGTCTTGGACTCACACCAGGCCCTGAATCTCCATACGAAAGGTCGTGGTACCTATGGTTGTTTGAGCATCGAGGTGAGCCAGGGCGGATCTGCTTCGCGCGTGCCTGTAACGCCGACTTGCCGAGAAACTCGATCGTGGAAGCTCTGTTGCTCGACATGGTTGGTTTCCTCCTTTGTTGCGTATTCGTTCGCCCGCGTGAGAAACTGGGAATCGTGTCCAGCTTCAAAAGGGGCATGACTTGTACATCACATCTATCCAAGTAGCTGTCCCTTTTGCTGCTGGCGGATTTTACAAAGCCGGGAGGGCAACTGGAGGCTCGGTCTCGGTCGAGCTCTCCGTCCGGTGTCTCGGTCGGGAGTCGATAGGCGAGGGAACAACGGACGATCGGCTGGCAATTATCCATCTCCGAAGAGATCTCAGAGCATGCGTGGTACAGTACAATAATAATAACCGAAATCGCAACACCCAGCCAGATCTGTTCTTCATAAAAGCTCGAGCGGACGGCTCGTACAGTATTTTCATCTGGCCAACCTACACAAGCTCCCATACACCCTCTACTTCTCTTACGGTATCACACGACGACATGGTCAACGCCGCCAATCAGGAACCTTTTCGCCTCCGTGTGCTCATCGTCGGAGCAGGACTCTCGGGCTTGTGTTTGGCCAACAGTCTTTTGCGCGATCCTCAGCAACGTTTCGAAGTATCAGTGTTCGAGCGTGATACCGTCGCCTTTGATTCGGAGAGGGGAGGTTATCAGATCAGGTTGGGCCAGGATGGTATCACCGGTCTCAAGACTTGTCTCTCGCCCGAGGTGTATTCAGAATTGAGCCAGGCATGGGGTCAAGGTGGGTAGATCCTCGTTTCTAAAAGACACAACAAGAGCCGCGACGCATGGAGAGATGTTGTTGACGCACTACTCGCCATCGCACAGAACTTTCCCGAGCACCGGTTCTCTATCAACCTACCGACGGAACCGTCCTCGCCAAACTAAACGAACTCAAAATGTACCCGCAATCGAGGGCCGTTCCACGAACAGCCCTCAAGGAGTATCTCATCCGTCTGCCTATGCAGCGCAACGCACTACACTTTGGTAAAAAAGTTGAATCGTTTACGTATCGCACGACTCAAACGTCAAGGTCCGAGGTGGTCCTCGAGTTTGATGACGGATCAGAGGTGGTGGGAGATGTGAGTCGAGAGCCGGTCTGCTCTGTGCTTGAAGCAACGCACTCGGTGTTTCTAACCATCTATTCGCTGTGACGCTGGTTTCCTCAGATCGCCATCGCTGCGGACGGCTCGAAGAGCAAGGTCAGTCTCTGGTAGCCAGATAGCATGCTGTCGGTAGCGAGAGCTAACTTGCTCGATATCGTTACACATACCATCTCAGCTCAATCGCATCGCAGGACTGAACAACGTCGAAATGCTTCCGGGGACCGCCATCTGCCAAGGTCGTGGCAAGATCGATGCGGCGACTCGCGCCAAACTACCTGCGATACTCCGGGACAACGGTTCCATACTCTATCTCTCACGCGGAGCAGCAGGTTTCTGCGCAGTGTACGAGATGAAAGATGCCAAGGGAGAACCGACGGAAGATTCTTTCCTCTTCTGGGCGCATAACGGACCAGAGAAGATCACCGAATTCTTTGCCGGGAATGAGGGTGACGAGGAAAAAGCCGAAATCGCAGCCAACTACATGGTCGAAGAACTAGGGTTCTTGCCTGAAGTGGTTCCCAGCGTCGTACGAACTGGGAACCGCAACGTCAAGCTCGGGCAGCTGTCTAGTTCAAAGCCGCCAGGAGACTGGCGCCAGGACGTACGGGCTCGAGCTCGGTTGATCTTTATCGGAGACAGTATCCATGCTATGGCTCGTAAGTTGTCAGGTCCGGAGCTCGAGCTTTTAGGATTTAATCGCCTATTCCTCACGTATCAGCATCGCGCGGTCAAGGAGCCAATCAAGCCATGAGAGACGCTGCCGAGCTTTCCAAGCTGCTCTTGAGCAAACGAATCGATGACAAGGCACCACGCGAGCTTTCCGACGATGATGTAAATGCTATCGCCACTACATTTGACAAGGAGATGTACCCTCGTGCCTTCGGTAAGCCGGTCTTGGAATCCGTGCGTGTACAAACGTCTTGAGGCTTACGTTTTCATCGAATGAATCAGGTTGGGTCAAGGCAAGCGAGACGGCCGTCAATCTCGATACGATGACTTGGCCGGGCTACGTCAAGATGATCTTGTTCGTGACCGCGCTTCGAGTTGGAGGCCTCCTCAGCACCGTCGCAGAAACAGTAGGACTAAAATCTTCGCCGGTTTTGCACTTTTGAGACCTGCCTGCCGAGTACCGGAGGAATCCCGGACGGACGTCGCGTCGAATGTTTACCCTTGATCCGAATGCCTTGATCATGTATCTATGTATACGTTGCGTTGCCGATATGTCGTATACGATCTGATTTGAGAAATACGAGATTGGAAGTGGGCGACCAGCATGTCGACCGCACTTGTCTGAAACCCGAAGATGTATACTCGTCCCTGTACTCGACCGCAGGTACTACTATCCCCCATCGAGACGTTTCGAGGCGAATGGGGGTCGGTCAGTAGGGATCATTGTCTCCTCAGTCGGACAGTCCGCAGCAAGGTACCCCCGCAAGCGTCATAGGGATGATACCTACGATGATCACACCCTTGAAAATGTAGGCAGAAGATGGAGCGACGTGCGAGCCTCATCATGTCAGAGAAAACAAAATTCGCTTTCTACAGACTTTGAAGGAGGCGTATAGACGATTATACCTTGCTCACTTGTCTACCGGAAAGTCTCCACAAGCGACTCCCGGCTATCTGTTCAGACGACCGCAGCGAGATCTTTTTGGTTCGCTTTGGCAGAGGATTCGCATGACCTTTGTTCGTTTGCCACCTTCTGGCACCACCACAGCACTGCCATTATGCCACCGTTTGCCACAATCGCGCTGCTGCAGCTGATCATCTCATCTATCATCCTACCTTCTTAACCTCGTTGCCGTATAATCCATGCAACTATAAGATCAAATATAACGATAATTGGGTGCGGATGGGCAGACTAAAGAGAGAATTTGCCGGAGAGAGTCAGACACGAAGAAAGGGGAACGAGCAGGAAACTCACAGCTACGGCTCGAGCGCAGGCCGCAGCAACCAACTTGTCAGGCTCGTTTGGTTGACTTGTAACGTTCATAGCAAAATGGCTATCCGTATGTTAATCGTTAGATTGGCAATGTTCGCGCTTCGGCTACAAGATGGAAGAAATCTACTAATCTACTCTGCTCGTTTTCCTTATACCAGGCCCCTATGCATACTTCCTCTCAAGAATATTTGCTGACCCACCGATATCAGCACAAACTTTGGCTCTTGGTCGGGTTGTTGGAGATGCCCATGGGGTATTGAGTCATTGCTCGCTTAGTGTCATGGTAGCGAGTAGACATAAGGTCAGGAGTTAGGGGCAAACATTTATTGGTGGAATGCTCGGTCATGACAGCCATCCGCCAATCCAGTCTTCTTCACGGATCGACAAAAGTCCATCTGAATACGCAGAACAATATTTTCCAATACAATCCTACAAGACATTTCCCGATTCTCTGAAAGCGTGGAACAGCCCATCTTCTTGCCCGAGCGTATACGCAAAAGTCATCTTCTGTAGTAGGCTTTGTCCGCCGTCATTGTCAGAAAGGGAAAGCTGAAGCATGAACGGTAAAGGTTAGTAATATCCACCGACAGGTATCCCATCGATACGACTAACCAGTGAGATCAAATCTGTCAACAGGTGGGCTTTCCCAACGTTCAAGCCAACGTATCCTTCATTCTCCAGCGCAACGATATGAACATGGAAGTGATCTGCCAGATACAAGCAACCGCCTGTCAATAAACTACGAGCGTTCGGGCAAATTAGGACTGACAGTAACTAGGTTGGTAGTGCACAAACATGCGAATTTGATTCGGTTCCAAGCCGAAATGCTTCTTGACGACCTCCTCTGAGGATTTCTTGATGTTGAGCAATAGCGGAAGGTGTCGCCTCTCAAGGTCTCGCAAAGATCTGATCGACTTGTCAAAGACAATGGCAGACAAGTACTAAAGGAATAAATTGACATACGGTCATAAGCTACGAGCCGTCTAGGTGTATTTGCGAAAGAATCCCTCACCAGCGTCGATATCGCCTTTCGGTCCCACTTGAGATCAGGCAGAATCAAAAACCCTGTTTCCAAATCGGGATCCTCGTATAGGATCCTGTCTGCTTCTTTTCGATGGTTCAAGATATTGTAAACCCTGCAGTGATGTAACCCAAGTATCAGCTACGACATGGGAACAATATCGGAAACATCAGCGAAGCATTCTCACTTACCACTGTATCCGGCTCGGCGGCAAGCTATCGATGTAAGGTCGAACAACACTTGCGTATAACTCCGGGGTTTCCTCCACCATCACCCTCTTCTGCGTCTCGTATTTGCGAATGTGTACATCGGTAGCGGGAAAGATCAAGGTGAGTTTGACATCGGGACTGCGACGATCTGCGTGCCACCATGCTTGTTCCCAATGATACTGTCCACGGGAGTCGTATCAGCCTCTATACTTGCATCCGGTCAAGTCGCTCATGCTCACGATGTCGTTGTCTTCGATAGGAGTCACTCTGTTAAAAGCCACCAACTCTCTCACGCCCGCCTGCACCTTCTCCTTTGCTTCATCATCTGCCTGATCCGCTGCTGCCGAGATATCAAAGTTGGTCTTGAGAAGATGGACGATCGCTTGTTTGCCAGAAATGCTGCCCAAGAGGTAGATTGACGGGTTCGAGGTGCCTAGACGGAATTGCGGGGATCAAGACCGGTGTCTGTTGCGAAGCTGCCGGTCCACTCACTTGAAGAGAGGACGCGTTCAAACGCGAACTGGGCGAGGAGAGCAGCCGTCGAGGGTTCGGTCATGGCGGCGGTGCGTTGTGGAAGGGATTCCAGAATCAACGGCAATGATTGTATAGAAAGTGTTTGAGCAGATGCAGCGCAACTCGATCACCAATTCCAAGCAAACGTCATCACGCGTCGCGCTCTCACTCTCAGAATACACACCAGCGACAACTTGTAAATAACATGGATTGGATGATTTACAATCTATACAGCATGTTTACATATATCCAATGATATACAGCGTACGACAGCCCCGTCCTCCCACCGACTGTCCTTTATCGAACTAACCCAGCATACCCTGGATCATACTTGAACTCGTCGCTACTCCTCACCAACTCCCGCACCTCCCGTGCAGGTCGGCTCACTCCACCTTGATCCATTGAGATACAAGCCAAGGTCGTGCGTGTCATATCTTCCAACAAACCAAGCCCTCGGAAGAGCTCGGGGTGGATGTGCATAATCTGCAGGATGCAGATGGATCGGATCGGAAGAGGTTTCTCGGGAACGAGGATTCGAGATCTACGGGGACGAAATGGCGTGAGTATATGTCAAAAGAGTACCCCCTCGCCTTGACTCACGTCAGGATCGGCCTAACACTTTCCGGATCCCACAAGGACAGACTGGCAATCAGCTTGCCAATGGCGGTCGAATATACATCTGCCAGACAAGTCCTGGTTAGCGGGCACACTAGGATCACGAGAAACCTCGATGCTCACCAGGCGTCTTTGCGTCAAACGCTTCCTCGACTATTTCCATCAGATTCTCCTTTATCGGTGCGCCAATGTTCTTTCCGGCAGACCGAACGACGGCCGCGAGGGCCTCGACGATGGAGGGCAGGATATCGCTTTCCGCAGTCTTGGATGCCGTAATGAGCTCTGTAATCAACGGATCGACTCGGGGCTACAGAATGAACAGGTATGAAGAAATGAGTCACTGCGAACAAGGCCCGCTCTCGTAACCCACCTGATGTTTCATGAGTTCACCCAGACCAGCAGCTGCACGATTTCGCACGGAGATACTCGACGGATCTGTTACGCTCTTGATCATCGTTCGGGTCAATTGCGGGTGGAACGGTCGAACAAGAAGGGGAACTTCCTCCAGCAGAATCGTCAAGGTGGAAAGACTAAATGGCAAAATTGTCAAGTTGGTTCACAAGCAGAAAAACAAAGACGGTCGAACTTACATGGCACCCTTGATCTGCGCGGCGATGGTTCCACTACTGATGACTCGGATCAATGGACCGGTCAATTGAATAATGTAAGGCTTGATGGCAGCCTCGGAAGTACGTTGAACAAGATCGCCAATACCGTAAGACGCTTGCTCCTTCTGTTCTTGCGTTCCACTCAGCAGACCGGCAAGCAATATCGGAACGATCGGCTGGATACCCTTTGGGCGGCAGAAACCGGGCACCTGGGAACCTGGTGTACCGGTGCCTTCGATACTTCTTCGAAGAGGCACGACCAGATCCTCGAGTTCCTCCTTGTCTATTGACTTGACAAGAGCATCCAGAGCGGCCCAAGCTGAAGAGACCACCTTGTCGTCTCGATCAGCAAACAAGGTCAACAGCTGACGGATCCAGTCGATTCGATAGTTGGATGCGTCCAGTTCGTCATTCACTTCGCAGAAGATGGCGAACAAGTCGCAAGCCATGCTGCGACGTTCGGACGCGACGTCTTTCGCCCTGCAAACCGACAGTCAACCTCCGCTTGTAGCTGATTCACTCATCAGAAGGACTTACCATCCGAGAAGTAGCATCATCAAAGAATGCAAGCCTTCCATATCCTCAATGGAACCCAATAGTGCACGGATGGCTCCATTCAGTTCCTCCCGAACCTCTGTGTCTTGCTCTCGATCGAGCGACTTGACCAATGGAGTAAGAACAGCTGACAACCGTTTGCTCAACGCATTGCCCGCAACTGTCACCAACGCCCCAAGTGCCCGAGCATTGAAAGCTGTGATGGGCAGCTTGGTAAGAGTAGGCAACAAGGTGGGGAATACGGTTGAAGCTCGAACCTGAATCAACCCACCACACAAGTTAAAAAGTCTATTCTTGCCATAGCACGAAAGAAGCTTACACTCATCACCTCCTTCAGAGCCATCAACGCGGTTTCCGATGTTTCGCCAGGGGACGACATGACCTCCAGTAGCGTCGGAATAGTTTCGTCTATGGCCCTTGGACCAATCTGTTCCTGCACAGCATCGAAAGTTCGCGCAGCTGCCATTCGAACATTGGCATCGGCGTCAACCAGTGCCACTCGGACGGCAGCGATGATAGTGTCTTCGTGAATTTCCAGGTGGTCCTCCGACGCCGTTTGCATGATCTCGGTAAGCGCCAGACAGGCGCCTTCCCGTGTCCTCGCATCTCGCGATGTGACGGAATTCTTGAGTATCGGCATGATTTCACTCAGGATCCTCTCCCCGTTCTTTCGGCACAGCTCGCCCAAAGTTCGACTGGCGGTACCTTGTTGTTCAGGCGAGTCGCTTCCAAGTAACTGTATGATCATTCGGATCAAGACAGGCAAAATTTCCCGCGTAGTTCGAGGGGTGTTGTGAACCAGAGCCTTCCAGATGTGGATAGATGCTTGTCGGCATACACTGACAGCATCTTGACGAACGATGTAGAGGGTGGCCAACACTCGGTCACGGCCGTCCTGTCCGAGCGCTTCTGCAAGAGCCTTCCTGGCAGAGTCGGCGTGTTGAGCAGGAGCTTCGTCCTCTTCGATCTCGACCTTTCCGCTAATTCCGGCAACCTTGTACAAAAGTTCACCCGTGAGCGCGATGGACGATTGTCTGATTCTCCAGGCCGCATCCAGCATACCCCGCTCGAGCTCTGGGAGCAAGAGTTCGATAGCACGCGATGCATAGTTTGCGATGATCATTTTGCCGGCTCGCATTGATGCATCTCGCACATACTCTGATTCGTCCGCAAGACCGCCTAGAATCGGAGGAATAATTCGGCCGAGATGCGGGGCGAAGCGTTGTCCGAAAGTCGATGGAAGGTAGATAAGCAGCGAGATGAAACCTTCTCGTACATAAGACCGTTGACTGGATGCGTTGGTGATGATATCGGGCAGTAGACCTTCCATTCTCGCCATACCTAAGCCCGCGAGCACTTCTGAAAGACCTTGAGCGGCACCTTGCCTGTCCACTCCGCTGGTGTCGGAGCGCAATGTTTGCAATAGCTTGGTCACAAGGGAGGGGAAGTTCTCTTCACCCAATCTTTCGACCAAGGTGCCCAGTGCCTTCGCGGCAGTTGCCCGAGCTTCTGGTACCGGATCGACCAATACGGCATGCAGTAAAGGCATGAGTTGTGCGAGATATGGAATGAAATCGCGAGATTCCGTTAGAGAGGCCATATTGCCGACAATCTGGACCGACTTTCGTTTCGTTTCCGAACTTCGTTCCTTGAGACCACGATCCAGAATCGGAATAACCAGAGCCAAAGATGGCGAATCCAGGTAGTGCTCGAAGGACGTACCAAGTAGCGCTGTTAGGGCGATACCAGTCTTCGAAGTTGGGTCAGCTAGCGCTTTAAGTAAGATCGGTTGCATTCGCTTTATTTCGGGATTGTGCAAAACTTCGCCGAAAGTTTTGAGACTCGTATTTGCCGCCGTCCTGACTTGAGTGTGCGAGTCGGTCAACACGCTCGTGAGCTGTGGGATGATGGTGGGAAGCGAAATCGACAATTGTTTCGGTGCACACCAGGCCATGGCACCAAGAAGTTCGATAGAGCCCTTCTTGGTTCGCCACTGCTTCTCTTCTAAACCTTCCAGCAGCAAAGGGAGGATCTGCTTGACACAATGACCAGAAATTTTGGACATGATCACCCTCGAAGCGTCGGAGGTGGCTTCACGAACGTCGGCGTTGGCATCGCCGAATGCGGTCAATAGTGAAGGGATGATGGAAATGATGTAAGGCTCGAAGACTCTGCCAAGCGTAGACGACAATGTCTCGAAAGCAAAGACAGCACCTTGCCGAGCCTGATAAGACTTTTTGTCGAGAGTTGCTTCCTTCAGGCGTTGCATGAGACCGGATTCCGAGAGAGCAGCAAGACCACGGCCGCGCACGACACCAGCTAGACCATATGCGGCACCCCTTCGAGCAGCATACTTTTCGCCAGCCGTTAGGGTCTCGTATAGTTGATCCATGAACTGTTCAGCCTGTTCGGGCATAGCACGAATCAGTGGTGGAAGACAGTCGGCCACTGCGACCTGTACGATTTCCGAAGGTGTCGACAAGGCTGCTAATAGTCTGTCGACGACAGTCGGGATCCGGCGATCCCCTTTCGGCAAATGGCGTGCGAGTCTGCCGAATAGAATGACTACGGACTCCTTAACGAAGTCGGCTTCCGGAGTCGACGCGGTGTTACCGGTCAAGTTGGTCTCGAAGGATTTGATGAGAGCGTTCAGTACTGAAGCGCCGTGAACGTCGATGAGTGTGACTCCGACATTCAACATGGCTTGCCTGGCTTCGGAGGATCGATCACCCAATGCTTCTTTGTTAACTAGGAAGTCAAAGATATCGATCACTCCAGCTTCATCGAACAGTGGCGTCAAAGCGGTGAATGCGTAGGCGATGGCGACGCGGACAGGATACGGATCCGGCCTGTCGAGCGAGGCTTCGATGATCATTCCAAATCGGTCGAACTCTGGGGCGAGAACCTTTGCCTTTTCGACATAGAGGTCCTTGAGAGCTTGACAGACCCGTGTCAGCTGTCCTGGGTATTGGGCACATGCGTCCGCCAGTGCCGTAGCTGCGGCACGCCGAACAGCAGAGTGACGGTGTTCCACAAAGGGCAGCATTTTACCCATGAAGTTCTCTTCAACGTCCAGACCGTTCTCTTCCCAAATGGAATCCGCCAAGCGTGCATTCGGTTCATCTTCATCGAACCGCGCGAGGTAGAGTTCGACGGGGAACTCCTGTTCCGTAAGATCCAGCGGTTGTATAGCTTGCAGAGCGCCGTTCCTCACGAAGCTTTCCGCAGATAGCGTACCAGCGATCAAAGCGTGAAGTTCGGTTTCGGTAGCTGTATCTCCGATAGTGGAACCTAGTTCGACGAGAGATGAGATGGCAGCTCTGGCGAGGCTGGGCTGAGTGTCAGCGATTGACAGGATATCTCGGATTACAGTAAGGCGAGGGTAAGACCGGTTGTCCATGAAGCGTGCGAGCATGGAGAAAATTTCGACAGCCAGCGTCATCTGCTCCATCGCGACCTCTCGGGTTGTGGCTGTAGTCCCGACCCCAGAACTACTGACAACGAGACTGAGCAACGGGACGAGATAAAACACGGTCGAGGGATTCGCATCCTGTCTTGAAAGTGCATCGTGCACTTGGTGCAAGATACGAGTGACGAGGTCCGCTACGTCTTCTTCTTGATATTCCTCCGGGAGGCCGATGCAGTCCTGGCCCCTAAGCACGGCAACACCGATAAACTTGGCAGTCGTCTTGTCGAAACTGTCGCAAATCGAGCTGAGGTTGGTGTATAGTTGACTGGCTGCTTCCGAGACCAAGAAGGACGAAGGACCAATTGCCTGGGATAATACCAGATCAATAACCTCGGCAAGGTGAACATCGAAAGTTGACGTTCGCGCCTGAAGAAGTGTGTCAATCAATCGCAAGCCTTGCAGAAGAACCTCCCTGCTGGCAGCGATCCTGCTGCGAGTCTCGGCTTCCTTTTTCAATTGAGCGTCGAAGATGGCTTGATCCTGTTTCGACAAGCCTCCCTTGGAGGCTGCTGCCTTCTTCTTGGCAATGGATTCTCTCACTTCTTGATCCCATTTATCTTGTGCATAGTTTTTGCTGTTCTTGTTGACCGCTGTTTCCTTTTTCTGGCTGAGTACGTCAACGAAGAGGTTGCCGGGGGTTGTATCCCAAACTCCCATTTCGAATTCGCCGATATACGACAGTTGATCAAGGTCGAGCTTTCCGGTGGCATCGCGCAAAAAGATGGGCACATACGTTCCAGCAGCGACAAATGCAAGCGTTCTGACGGCGTTCAAAGCTGCTTGGCGCTTGGCAGATTCGTCGTCGTTCCTGGCCAATCCTAATCGTACGATCTCCAAGACTTCCGTCTCGTGCTGACGCAAAATGACGGCGGGATCGGCGGAAGCGGCGAGTACGAGATCGATCCAGGTATGCGAAGCCGCCGGTCCAAGATAAGGATGATGAGCTGACAATAAAAGGTCGAAAAGTAGGTGTGTATCACTTTGGTCTGCTTCTCCATGATCGGTTGACGACACCGGTGCGAATGGAGCCAAAGTTTTGAGTACCCTTGCCAAACTTGCGGCTCTCGACGGATCTGACATGGCCGCAGCAGAATCTAACCATTCATCCAGCGTGTCCAGAATGAGTCTCGCCATCTTCTTTGGGTGCTCTTGCGCAAGACTGGCAATGGCGTCGGAGCTAGCTTGTCTACTGACACGATCCGGGCTCTCGACTGCTAGGGAAACGAGCGGAGTGCCGAGAGCGGCACGAGCAGGTTTATCCTGTTTGTCATCGAAACTCTTCCGTATCGAGGATGAAAGTGCTCGAGCGAGCCACTTGCGAGTGAGGTCGGCGAGCGGGTCCACTGTCTCTGAAACGACCTTCTTCCAGTATCGATCAGCCAGTAGGAAGGACGGTTTCGGTTTGACCGACGTGATGGTTGACAGAACTGGATTGTTTTCCAATACCGCTGTGAATTCCATAACTCCGCATGAACGCATCGGGCCAAGGGTGAGTGCCACTGCGAGGTACCCTTCCAAGGGAGAAATAGGCGCCGATGCTATCGTCTGGAATCCTTTCAAGTAAGCCTCAAAGGCGGGAAGAAACGCCTTGCTCAAATCTACCGCTCGACTTGACCAAGGGTTTATTGATGCTGAGCCGCTCTTCCAAAGAGCATCACCAACCGTCAATAGGATTTGACGTCTCGTAGTTGTTTTGCCCGAAGTCACGTCTTTCGCCAGAGACGTGCACGTGGTCTTTGTCGGCTCTTCGGTTGCGGAATCGGGACCGAGACAATATTCGAGATGATAGGCGAGTGCTTCGGTAAGATAGACGAGTGCCAAGTCGCTGCTCTCTTTCGCAATCAAGGGAGCCAGTGTCTTTACCACGAGTGAGGACACGGGTGCAGCAGCCGGAACAGCGCGAACCATCTGGAACAATGTCGATCGATTGTCAACACTTGTCGTCTTTCCGGTTTTGGGCAAAACCAGAATTTCTGCCATTAGGTTTGCTTTCGCCGTATCATTGAGCTTCGCTGCGAGCGCTTTGACAAATTCGAGGGCGGCAACCCTGGTGTCCGGCTTTGAGGATTTAGATGCTGATATGATTCCAGACACCAGATGGGCAGGAATCGCAAAAGACAAGTCGAGGGACGAAACTGAAACAACATGCGAAAGTACTGCAAGAGGAGGTGTGAGAATGGCACCCAAAATGAGATTCGTATCAGGCGAGACTTACTTGGCAACACGACCTCTGGAGATCGAATGAGCATCCTGTCCGCCAACGGTAGGACCTTTTCCTTTATCACGTCTTCAGCAATCAGATTGGCGCTCCATATATCATCCATCGAGGAGTAAATCCTCTTTGGAACCGGAGTTTTGGACGAGATCACCTTGTCCAGGTACAAGATGAACAATTTGTCCTTTTGTGCGGCTGTATACCTTTCCGCCAGCGGCTGTTCCACTTCGCCGCTTTCCGTCTTTTTCGGCACGACTTTGAGCCGGAGCGAAACGGCAAAGATTACGCCCAACATCGGCACGACCCTCTCTCCGTGAGCATCATACGCGTCATAAATGATGTCGAAGATGCTGGGAATCAGGCGATAATTGTTTCGAATCACTCGTCGAGTCCGCACAACTGCTGCCTTTCGGAGTGTCGGCTTCACTCTCTGCTTTTTGCCACCTCCTGGAACGGCCAACGATCCGTCGAGCGCCAATGCCATACTGAGGCATAGAGACTGGAACAAGGGTGTCGACGGGAACTGGGTGCTGGTCGTCGATAATGCGAGATGCGTAAAGATGGCATGATTCAAAGTCATGATAGGTAAAAGAGCGGCGGGTGCGAATCTATCAGGGTCACAGTCATGAAGTTATTAGGATTGACCGAAGAACCAAACCGAAAGGGAGACCTACGTCTTGTGAGGTGAACCGACCGATGTGGTCTGATCGTAAACCCATGATACCAAGTCCTCCGTCACCTGCATATCTGAAACCCTGACCACCTGAAGGAGGACGTCCACGATTGCTTCATGTGTGCTTTCATCGCCATGCCGCTGGAGCGCTTGTAAGAGGACATAGACTACCTGTCGCAAGTCTGTTGGAGACAAGGCTGAAGGCAATAACGTTAGAGATTAGAACTTGAAATAGCTTGTAGCTACAATGGCACTCACTCGTAACCTCGACGTGAAGCTCGTTCTTCAGGTATTGAATCCTGTCGGTCGGCCTTGATCGAAGCAACTTGCGCTCTATGTCTTCAATGTCAAACTCTCGATCACCCTCGTCTTCCGAGTCCAGTTCTTCGTCGTGGTCTGAACCAGAACTCCCGTCATCCGATGATTCTTCCACCGAGGACTGTTCATCGCCCGATCCTTCTTCCGACTTTTTCGCCAGCCAGTCGCTAACTTTACTCTTTGGCCGCATATCTTTGCTTTTCGCTTTCAGCCTTGCAAACGGTGCGGATTCACCTCCTGACGTTGCAGGATTTTTGCGCAAAATCGAAGCCGATGTCGTTGTGGACGGAATGTTGGGCACTATTCTTCTGAGGCAGTCCGCGAGGAGACGAGGCACAAGCAGGGGGAAGGGAAACGCCAACAAGGGGATGGACAACGCAATGAAAGACCAAGCAGGAAACCCACATTCTGTCGAATCGAACGAAATTCGGCGGGCAATCGGTGACGTTGTTTGGCCAGAGTCGGCGAACCATGGGAGGCCACTGAAGTTATAAGTCTACATGTACAGTGCCGGACAAGCAAAGGTAACCACTCCATTTTCTGCCTAAATAATCGTTAGAATTCCTTCAAAATTTGTCAGATTGCTTGTCAAACCAAAAGAAGTCGATTGCCGGTGTCATGGGGGGGGTCAAAATTTGCTTCCGCGTTCCAAAATCTGGCCCAGGTTGGCCTGACTTTCGAGACTCTGAAAAGGGGTAATTGATCCATTTCCGAGCTGAAATTTTATGGCAAAAAGTATGCTTCCGCCACGGCCGCCTTGCGGCGGACCGGTGATTGTCCGACCAGCATGCAAAGTTAAAGAACAGTTCAATGACTATCTATCCAGTCTCTGTTGGCTGTTTCCCCTGACTACCAATTGAATATACAGACCTGTTTGCGAGACTGCTGCTTGCGGTTGCTGACAAAACGAGAACCGAAGCCATCTGCGTCCACGATGCCGCCCAAGAAACGAAAGATGTCTGAGCGAGTGCACGGAAAGTTCAAGAAGAAGGCGCCTGAGGCATTCCAAGCACCGCAATCACCACTTCCCAGCCCTTTACCGACACCCAAATCCCCAGAGATATCATTTGTTCAAGAGTGCATCGTTGTACCAGATGAAATGCTGGATAAGCACACCGCATACCTCGCCACCATCTTCCTCGATGATCCGAACGATGAAGATTTCGCGTTCGATGAATCGCTCTTGGACGATGAGGATAGACGACCGGAGGCCAACCAGATGTTCCTACCTGGTATTCGGGTTGAATCGCTTCAGAGCAAAGATTGTCAGTACAGTGGGGCACGTGGAATGAGCAGGGAAGCATTGAGGACCTGAGAGTTAATAGAATCAAATATGCAGCAAGGAAACGCGGCTCATATGCCAATGCCATCACATCCACCAAAAAGACAACCGTCTGGCGAAGAGGAGTCAAAACCGAAGAACGCGAACGATTTGAGAAGGAGAATGCGATACCCCACATCCAGAGCCAGCTGTCGTTTCGTCCCATTCCGAAGTCATCCCTGACTGCAGAGCCCTCGAACGACACTCCCTCCAACCTCATCGAACTTCTCAGTGATGACGCTTGCAACGATGATACTGCGCCAGCTCAACGACACGATGATAATGGAATACAATCGCCACCTCCGGATGATGATACGTCTGAGATGCCAGATACAGAGTTCCAGTTGATTGAGAATTGGATACAAGGCCAAAAGATGAGCATGGCAGGGGGCTTTGGTACTATCGCGGTTGAACTGGAGCTAGATGCCTATGCAGGGGGTCTGGATAATGACAATGGGGAAAACGACGATGGTGAAGAGGACGAAGGGGAGGATGACGGGGAGGAAGAGGGGGAGGAGGAGGAGGAAGACAAAGACGGTCCGGAGGACAGTGGGGAGGGGGAGCTTTCGCGCTTGACTGAAGAAGGTTCGTGTTTGAATATCGATGCATCCAGCAAAGACCTACCCAGCTTCTGTACGATTCCTTACAACTGATAATGGTCCCATATGAGAATAGAAACCGAAGATACCGGCGTGATGAATGCCCTTTCCCGTCACATAAGGCTGTCAATCGCCGTCGACACTGCGATGACCGCTATTGATGCCGACATGCCCGTGAACGAAAACGATCCACCACCTCCGCTCTGTCTTTCCGAAGCACTCGAGCGCGTTAGTGATCTCTTATCGGGTGGGAAGACCAAAGTTGCTCTTCACCCAGCGGCAGCAGCGCCCTTGTCCATCCTGCGCTCCTTCTTCATCAGACGTCTCAAAGGAGATGGTGCCATGCTTGCTTCTGACACAGTCGCAGGCATGTGGCGAATGGGTAATGGTGTTGCATTGGCTCGAAGGATTCGTTTCCTCGCAAGATTCTTTCTCAAATTCCATCGCTTGCCCGCCGAGACTCGAGGAGGAGTCCGTGCCGGTTCAAGTCTTCTTAAAGTCGAGGCAGTTCATGCAGCAGTCACCAGCTGGCTCGAACGTCAATCTGTCGGTTCAATCACCCCGCGTCGCTTCCGGCAAGCTGTCCTCGACTTGCTGCCGACTCTTGGTTATCTCCAAGATGCATCTATCTGTGAGCGCACCGCACGCAGATGGTTGAAGAAGTTGGGCTATACTCCTAAGCCGACCAAAAAGGGCGTTTATGAGGATGGACATGAGCGCGAGGATGTTGTGGAATACAGGAACGACACCTTCCTGCCCCGCATGGCTGAGATGGATCGCAGAAGCCTGGGATTCGAGCCAGATGATGAAGGCGGCTGGCGGACAGTGCAGCCCGACCTTCGTGAAGGGGAACGACGGGTGGTTCTCTACTACCATGATGAATCCTGCTTCCACCAGAAGGACTTCCGGAAGACGAACTGGCTGCATGTGACTCAGCAGATCCTCCCTGGGAAAGGGCAGGGTCGGATCATACATGTTTCGGACTTCGTTACGAACGCCACCCCTTCCGGTCGACTGGTCCATACTGATCCTGCTACGGGGGAGGTAATGGACGCCAGGGTCATCAGAAAGCCCGGTAAAAACGGGGACCCTTGGTGGGACAACAAACAACTTGCTGGACAAGTGAAGCTTGCTATGCTCATTCATGAGTCAGTCTTCGGTCCTGATGTCGAAGCGGTCTTCGTCTTCGACCAGTCTTCAGCTCACAATTCAGCTGGAGAAGGCGCTTTGGATGCTTTCGGTATGAATAAGGGGAACACCACCAAGCGGAAAACCCCGGTTTGGTACAAAGACACCATCGTGCCCGACGACGTTCCCCACGTGGCGATGAGAGGTCAGATTCAGCGTCTGATGCGAGATGATGATCCAACCCAGCCCAAGGGAACCGCCAAAATTCTGGAGGAGCGAGGAATCATTCCCAAGCCCAAGACTTTGGCGAAGTGCTCGCCGAGGTGCTACGAAACTGCAGTGGACTGTTGTTTCGCTCGAACCCTTCACAATCAAAGGGATTTCAAGGAACAGAAGAGTGCTTTGGAGACTCTTGTCGGCTCGAAGGGCCATTCTGCAGTATTCTTGCCAAAGTTTCACTGCGAATGTAACCCGATTGAGATGTACTGGGGTTACGCGAAGTATCTGTGTCGTCAGGTCGAGAAGAGGGGCTTAGAGCACGCGCACAGAGAGGTCATCAAGGCGTTGGATGGCTGTGATAGTGATCGCATCAAGCGTTTCATCAACCGTGCGTTGAGGTTCATGGACGCGTATCGACACGGCTTGACTGGTCAAGCGGCTCTGTGGGCGGTCAAAAAGCAGAAG
>JANGFJ010000117.1:0-14373 GCA_025758675.1 Naganishia antarctica | reverse complement strand
AGTGCGGTGCGTTGGTTCGGTTTGATCAAACGGCAAATTCTGGGTGTGTATGTGTGCGTATGAAAGACGAGGTGGTTTCAACAGACAGTTGTATGTGTGTTTGCAAGTCAACCGAAGAGGTATTGGAGAAATTACAAGTTGCGATAACAAGGCAGATCAGAAGGCAAAGGCGCAGGGCAGGGGCAGTGCAAGAGAGATGGCTGGATGTGCGCCCCTGCGAGGTAGAGCATCCCTGAACTAAACAACCAAACCCGATCGCTCGACCCTTCGTCGGCCGACGTACAACTCCGGGCCACTAGTACGACCTGACCGAAGTCGTGACGGAATGGAACCACCTGTTGTAGGAATCAGCAAAGACGAACAGATTGAAAGTTGAATGTTCGCACAATTCAAAGTTCTACACCCGGGAGAACAAGAACTTCGAAGGCAGGGTGACTGACCCCTTTGATCGTCCGGCTGGAAGGATGTCGTAACGATTCACCCCAAGGCGAACGCCATGACGGCAGCTGTCACCTGAAACGCAGAACCGCCTGCTTCCGCGCGGAGATCGCCAGTTATCTCCGCTTCAGATGGCCGCTCCGTCACTTTTGACCTCGGTCCGGTCGTTCGTCGTGAAATATGTTGAGCGCACAGCTGTAGCAGTGCCACAGTGCCAATGAGCAAGGTCGTCCGTGATTTTAGGTGCGCGGGACTCATCTTCCACTCGCCCAAATGTTTCGTGGCGCCGCAACGACTGAGCTACATCGTATCTTGCTATTGTCCCAGTATGCAGCTTATGCGGATCGCGAATCGAACAGGCTGTTCAGGAGTTGGCACTCCAGTCACTCGTCGGTGTCGCATCACAGGGGTGGGAAGTAGGACCGTACACCGAGGAAACACTTGGCTGCACGCTCGATAACGGAAACGCAGGAGTGCAAGACATGATCCGGCGTCAGGCGTCTGAAATGACGCTGAATCAGTCGCAACCTCGCAGGCGCAAGTTCCCGTTGCAGGTCGACGGTGGTTGTATATCTTGTTTATTGTTTTTCTTTTATCACTACATACACGATACAATCACTAGCCGGGACGGATACAGTACACTTTCCAGAGTCAACGGTCTTGATATGATACAGTGAAATCGAGCTTCTAGAACCCGACGATCGTCACGTCGCCGCCTTGTCCGCTATTCGGCAAGGCCTCTTCCTGAACTGTCACTCTCATTCGATCCACCATATGGTGCTATCACCGTTCATTGATCGCATCCGACATCATACGCGGAGCTGGACGGCTTTGTTGGCCTTTAATGTCGCACTTCTCAACCGGTAAACGGGTTTGTGCGGAGACGGTGGTGCCAATTGCGTAGTGGCGAGCTGCTTGGCGACATGTGCGGTCTTCATCGCAGTCGGCGGACTCGCCGTTCGTTTGGATTCGATCTGTTTGATGGTTCTGGCTTGAGCGAGAGTGTGTTTGACACAACCCTGCTTCGCGGCAACTCTGATCGGAATGTTGCTTCTTCCGCTCGGGCAAAGTGCTGTTGTGCGCAAGTCTCCGTCGGATCGAAGCTTTCGCTTTGCGACGGGTTCGCCGGTGGCGCTGATGATGTTGCTGATGCGAGCCGGGGCTTCGGTCTGCTGGGCCGGGATGATATTGTTCCGAAGGTTGATCATCTTTGCTACTCGGCGAAGTCCTCTCTTCGCGACCGGCTGGTTGATCGAGGGAGCTGGTGCATAGAAAGTGGTCGCTGCCTCGACAACGACCAGATCAACAGCAGATGATGATGCTGTCTTGGAAGAGTTGGCGGATAAAATCCGCGGAGCGGACTGAATGAGGATATGAGACACCGAAGGGGTGGACGAGTTGGATGATATAGACCCGGATGAAATTGGTGGTGCGGTCAAAACGTCGAGCATCTGCTCTCGCTCGATAAGCTTCTGTTCTCGTGCTTCGATGCTTCGTCGCCTTTGAGATTCCAGCGCATCAAAGGCGAGTCGGTCACAAAGAAGTCGTCGCTCGTTCGCTTCCATCTTCTTCTGCATCTCGGCCCGTACTCGTACCTGGTCTGCGTCGATGTCTGCTTCTCGTACGTTGAGGAAATGTTCTCGGACGTCGAGAGTGGCGGACCGGTTCATGTTGGTCTGCTGTGTTTTACTGAGCTGTTGCTCGAGCGCTCGCACGCGTTCTTCTAGTTCGATAGCTCGTTCTCGAGCCTTCGTGTGTTCCGCCTTGAGGTACTTCTGGGACGCTTTCATCGTTTCGGCGCTATAGCAAGGAGGCACTGTCAGCGTGATGCTTATACGACAAGACCTGATCAACGAAACTCACGATTGACCCAACTTTGTCAACGCTTGTCCCCAACCGACGCCTGGCGTTCGCAAGATGGTCGTAGCGGTCGGACGAGCGACGTCCTGGTGACAAGAAAGGAAGGAGCGTGCAAGGCGATCAGCATTTACAACCGGGAAACCATCGAAACACTATTCGCACTTACATCGCGGGAAAGCAGTTGACGAACGAGATTCGCGAGTTCGGGAGAATAGCGAGAGGGGATTTGAGGGTCGACGCCCGCGAGAACCTGTTGCTTCATCTGAGCGTGATCTAGCTTGTCATCGTCGTTGATCAGGTATCTTCAGAGTTGCAGCGACGGAATAGGCGGACGCGATCAGCAATGAGACACCAACATGCCGGAACAGGAGGGACTCACCTGAGCGTGCACATCTCGTACAAGATGCACCCCAAGCTCCAGATGTCTGCCATCTCGTTGTATTCGTGTTGGGAGTGGACTTCGGGAGCGAGGTACTCGTCGGTCTGTGGCAGATATCCAGGGTGAGTGATACGCTCAGATGTAACGGTACTTGATGTCGAGGGTACTCACCCCGCAATCTGTCGTTGCATATTCCTCGACGTCAAGTTCTTTGGCGAGACCAAAGTCGCCGAGTCGGAGCTCTGTCTTGTCCTTGTTGAGGAAGACTACGCGAGGGAACATCATCCGATTATCAGCATGCGTTACACATTTGCAGGATCAGTCCGAAAACCACTCACTGTTCGCCGGTTTGAGGTCGCGGTGGATGACAGTGAGAGGGGAAGCATCATCATCGTCCCGGGTGGATGGTTCGTGGCAGTACTGAAGAGCGGAGACCAGCTGGGAGAACAGTTTCCAGATCGTCGCTTCCGGCAAGGGCTTGTTCTTGGCTCGTCGTTCGGCAAGGTAGTGCTCGAGATCTCCTCCTTCGCAGATCTATGAGCAAGGTGGCAGATCAGCAACGAGCAACCGGCAAAGCATCCTCCGCTCAACGCTACTCACCTCCATGAAGATGGTCAGGAAGTGTCTTTCCTCATCAAACTCGTACGATTCGACCTTGACAATGTTCGGGTGATCGTGGGAACAGTCAATTCGACTAGGGACGATAGGGGAAAGTGATAGAGTGATCAGTTTCATGTTGAGTCACGCGTGGCAGGAATAAAGGCGCCTTACGTTTCCGTCTCACCTTGTCACGATTGGCCTTGCTCATCTTGCGGAGGTCGATCTTCTTCATCGCAAGAATCTGCGCAAGGGAAGGCGTCAGATCCGAGGGAGATTGAGATGATGGAGGTGGTCGTAACAAACCTTTTGGTCCCAGTGTCGCTTCACCTTGGACACTTGGCCAAAGGAGCCCTCTCCGAGCTTTCCGAGCACGTCGTACCTTGTGCTTGCTTTCTGATTCCACGGCATACTGGTGTGGTGAGGATGGGCGGTGAAGAGGTGTTGCTTTTGGTGGAGATAATGGCGCTCGACCGATTTGATCGGGTTTGGGGACCGTGGGTGTAGATAGCGGTATGTGATCGCTGTTGGCTGGCTCTCAATTGTTGTTCTTTCGAGCGATGATGGGCTGTTCGTGCGTCTTGTGATAGGGTACGTGAGGGACCGTTGGGTGGAATAGCGGATGGACTAAGGGATGTCTGACTAGCGGTGAGGATAGTTATATGCTTTCCGGGCTGATTGCAACTCGACGGGGTTGTGCGAAATGATGTTCGGTGCGCAACGTGGGTTGA
This sequence comes from Naganishia antarctica, assembly GCA_025758675.1. Lineage (NCBI taxonomy): Eukaryota > Fungi > Basidiomycota > Tremellomycetes > Filobasidiales > Filobasidiaceae > Naganishia > Naganishia antarctica. Next base: position 10,368 of record JANGFJ010000117.1, on the reverse strand, counting down.
GCGTGATCAAACGGCAACTTCAGGGTGTGTATGCGTGCGTATGAAAGACGAGGTGGTTTCAAAAGACAGTTGTATGTGTGTTTGCAAGTAAACCGAAGAGGTATTGGAGAAATTACAAGTTGCGATAACAAGGCAGATCCGAGGGCACAGGCGCGGGGGATGGGCAGTGCAAGAGAGATGGCTAGACGCGCGCCCCTGCGAGGTAGAACGTCGCTGAACCAAACCCGATCGCTCGACCTCTTCGGCCGACGTACAACTCTGGGCTACTGGTGCGACCTGAGCGACCTGACCGAAGTCGTGACGTAATGGAACCACCTGTTGTGGGATTCAGCAACGACGAACAGATTGAAAGTTGAATGTCCGCACAATTCAAAGTTCTATACTCGGGAGAAGAAGAACATGGGACAAGGTGACCAACCCCCTTTGATCGTCCGGCTGGAAGGGTGTCGTAACGATGTTCATCCCAAGGCGAACGCCATCACGGCAGCTCTCACCTGAAACGCTGAAACGCAGAGTCGCTGCTTCCGCGCGGAGATGCCTAGCTCATCTCCGCTTTCGAATCCCCCTTAGCCGCTCTCTTGTCCCTTGTCTTTTTCCCATCATCCTTCTTGGTTCTGGCGACGTAGACGGTGAGTGATAGATAGCTAGCGTCGTCGCCAATTGGCGGACCCAGGGTGTAGATTCCAGTGATATCTCCGTTATCGCGCATCTGTATCTGGACAACCGATGCACAAACGGACTTGTGGCTTCATATCTTCCTCACCTTCTAGTTGTCGACTGCGTGGACGATACCTATTGAAGATGCCGACAGAATGGCATTGATCTGAAGCATTTGGTCATTGATTGGACGGAGCTAATAAAACGCATACAATATTACCAATGAAAGCGATAGTCAATCATAAACTTCCGGAAACTTCCGTTGAATCGTGTTTGTGACGGCATGATACAGGATACTGTGTTCGCCGTAATCAAATGTTCGTGTAAGATCACACAAGGTGGTTGGGCCTTCAGCTCGTTCCGCAAGCTAAAGCTAGGAGGCTTTGTTCAATTCGGTCGTAAATGTACATAGGGCGATAAGAGAGGAGGTCGATTTGTAAGGTTGGAAGTGTGTAGCGACTAAGCTAAGTGACGATGACTGTCGGTAGGGATATAAGTCAGCTGTCCCGAATGATGGTATCTCGCACAACTCCCTCACGTTGTGTCATGCTCAAAGAGTGATCGCTAATGTCTTCAAAGGTGCCAAACATCCCTTTGCTTGATACCCATCTTCTCGTAGATCGCTTGCATCTCGATACCGATTGAAATTCGTTCCGTTCGCAACCTCGAAACCATTTGAGCATTGGTAGCGATGTTCATCTTGTTGGGAACGAGAGAAGACTCAGTTTGGAAGCTTGTTTCGAAGCGTTCGATGAGAGTAGAGAGGAGTTTGTAGTCGGGGGTAGAATTGGACGATTCACTTGCTATCATCCCTGCAGGAAGGTTTTAGATTTCAGAGCCATCTCGATATTGGAAAGGGTGTCGACCTACCATCTAGCTCCAAACCTTCTGCCTTCGTCATCTTGGGCTCTTCCCCACCACTAGCATCGACGACCCCCTCCATCTTGCCACCACCAGCATCATCTCCATCTCCTGCGAGTTCATCAACCTCTTCGTTCTTCATAGCATTCAGACGTGCTTCTTTCTCTTCTTTCTCTTCGATCTCCTTTCGACGCATGGCGGAGGATGCTGGAAAGGATGAAATCTTCTTCGTCTTCTCCTTCTTCGACTTCCTCTTGGTCATCTTGCTTGCTTCAATGATGCGGAAGGTTGAGTCTAGTTGGTGTGCTGTGGTGTAGTTCCCAGGTTGAAAGCCAGGCGAGCGTGAAGGTTCGAGTGTTGATGAGGTAGCGGGTTTGATTGCAGTCGCTCTCACGCAAAGCTTGTTCTTATATTCTTACATCATCAATTCCTAACGTTGGACTACAATATAGAGGCTCGAAAAGGCAGATTCGCTTCTCGCGTTTCAGCTTGCGGGCTGTATCACTTAAATCGAAGATGCCCGAATGCCCGATAATCTCCTATCGCCCTATCGCCGCTGATTCACGCCAAAAGGGGTCCTTTCACCAGAACCGCTTCACACTCGACATGGCTAGTAGACGCAGGGCAAGGCGACAGTAGAGGAAGCCGAGCGGACAGGCCTTTTTATTCATCCAGTTCACCGGGTTGAAGGGCATGTCGTAGCCTCTGACTAATTCTTGCAAGTTATTACACCGAATATGACGGTCCCTTTGTAACACATTGCCGCACCCCGGCGAACTCTATGTATCTGTCCTATACCCTGAGAGATAATGAATCCTCACTCCTGTTCGCACAAGGCCCACAAAGAACCCATCACCGTATACATGGCGAGGAACGTTCCGAAGAACGGAGTAGCAGGATGAGCACATCAAAAGAGATCAAAACGTGATGGCTATTCGTGCATAATCGGGGCATTCCTACACTGGCCAGAACCACGCCCGACCTATACCTGAACCGCAAAGTCCGCCTTACATGCCCAGCCCGAAACCGCCGCTGTAGGCCATTGGCTTCATGGGAGGGTGTGCCACGGCATCGAATTGATGATAAGACAGCTGACCGTCATCTTGCATACGGACCTGTCGGGATTCATAAGTTGGGCGCTCTCGTTCAGCAAGCTGATTATCTCATTCAGATGTCTGAAGTGACTCACGTAGGCCGCCTTGTTACCTGTCGAGTCACAGTAGTTGGGACACGAAAATGTCGTGATACACAATCCATCTGGTTTGAGAGGGGCAATTAGATATACTAGTCTCTGCTTCTCCTTTCCCAGACACTTACCGTGCTCAATAGCGTACCCCGCGGCTCTCACTTCGTGCGACCGAATCACCGCAGTGACATGATTGGCTTCACACCAGCGACGTGTAACGTCCGGTCCGAAACCAACGCCGACGCCCTAAAACATGAATTAGAACTTGATGAGCGTGAAGAGCGTCGTTTCAGTCAAATCGCTAACCCGTTTCGAAGGTCCTCTACCAGGAGCTTCTTGCGGATCCGTCCAGAGCAGCTACGGAGGGAGGAGAGGGGTTTAGAGCTGGTCCGCGGGGTGCAGGAAAGTGGCCAACTTACCTCGCACATCAGACCTTCTTGCCCGGGCTGTTTTCCGTAACGCTGAATTTTCTTAACATCGTCCAGCGTCACGCCATCCTTGCTGAATAACCCGCCGTGAACGACAAAGTATCGCTTCTTGCCTTCGGGGCTGAGAATGGCGGGTTTGCTGCCTTCCGACAGAAGATTTGATGGCTGTTGCGAAGCCGTCAGAAGGGTTGCCATGGGGACTGATGGCACAGCGGATCAACAATCTACGCTTCAGAGCGAAGAGCGGCGTACTTACGGGCAGTGAAGACATCCGCAAACAGCTTGTACGTGAGCTCGCCGTGCTTCGCTTTGCACTCTCCCTACATTCAGGTATCGAGTCAGAGATCTTTCTCGGAAATTGAGTAAGCTACGACTCACCTCAAACCCGTACACCTTGTTCATATCTTGTAGGGAAAGATGACGCTCAGCATGATCACCCTAGTATCGAAGCAGGACCTCGTGTACTGACCACTTGTCTCGTGATTGCCTCGGTTCAAGAAAATCCGGTTGGGGTATAACCATTTGTATGCGAATAATGTAAGTGCGACCTCGACAGACCATGATCCTCGATCGACAAAGTCACCTGTATCAGAAACGAGTCTGTCAGACGCGGCCAAAGATGCCCAATCATAATGGGAGACGAACCGTTGAAGAGTATCGCGTGTGTTTCGGATGGGGGGGTGAGCATCGACAATAGATTGCAAAGATCGTAGAATTGCTAAACGTAGAAACAGGATATGAGCGCAATAACGACATATTATCGCAATGACCTACTCCATGGGTATCTCCAACAATGTCACACTTGACGCCTTTGCCAACCTCTACTTCGACCAAACTCTCCTCCTTGTCCAAAGCCTCTTTGCAACCTAATACGATCTCCCAACAGATCCGCTTCGGCAGCTTTCCGCCATCCTTGAACAATTGAATCATTCCCTCGACGAATTCTTTTGTAGGCTTGTACCGTTTTGTGGTGCTGTCGTATTCCGGCAGCGGTCCGGTATAACCTTTATCCAACGGGACCGAATCGGATGTGATCATCCGCAAGACTTTGATTGAGGTAGACTCAGTTTCTCCAACAGCAATTGCCTGGCGAATCGAACAGGTAAGCATCCGTCCCCCATGCCTTCTCCATCTATACATACTTTTTCAAACTCGATTCTCCTGATCAGCTTAACGGCTGCGGTGAGTTGTTCACGAGCGAGCTTGTTTGTCGGATCAAGCTTGAGAACGTGTTTGAAATCCGGTACCGCTGACATGGGTTGCAAGATGGCGAGACGAGAGAGTGCTCTTCGGTAATACGCCTTTACGTTTTTCGGGTCCAACTCGATGGCTTTTGCTGTTTAGGTACGTGGGTGAGCGTGGGTATCTGCAGCGCTGTGCGAAGAGCTCAGGAGTAGCTGTCGTTCGGTTCAACTTACTGGTATCTGCGACGGCTCCGCCGTACTCTTCGAGCTTCATCCGCGCCATTGCTCTGTTTCCAAAGAAGACGGAATCCCGAGGATTCAACCTGATCGCCTGACTGAAAAGATCTATAGCTTCGTTGTAGTTTTGCTCTGTGGAACAACGCGGAATGTGAGTGAAGGCAAGGCGCGAAAGGAAGTACGTAACAAGTCTTACGTGAAAAGGCTGCATTTGCCTGAGCTTTCAACTTCTGTGCCTTAGCGGCCTCGTCTTCGGTTACAATCTTTGCTTCATCGAGGCCATCCTCGATAGAGAGTTCCGCCAACGCTTCGTCTCCCACTGCATGCAGAGAAGGAAACGGAGAAACGTCAGCCATGCATTTACTCCTCTTACGTCCAGTAAGATTCACTCACGCTCCTGAGCTCCCATGGCAGGCGAGGGGAAAGGGGTGATATCATCCTCCGTCCCAGTTATGATCGACGAAAGGGAAGCGTGAAGATCGGACGACACGTTCGGGATTGGTGATGACGGTTGATCTGCCATCTTGGCGTCGAGCGGAAAACACGACGAGTTGTGGGGTATTACCGGGAAAGCCGTCCTGTTGCTACAGAGCAGTTCCTGCAGACTCGCTCTGTCAACCCTAGCGTTCCTGATCGATCAGCTGAAGGCTTTGGGTTGACGTGCAGATACTAGGTCGTCGGGTACGACATTTCATCACGCACACCAGGCACTACCAGGCTGATCGAGAGGAATTACAGAGCTGGGTGGAGCGGGCGCACCCTGTTGGCAGTGGTCAACTGCTTCTGAGTCTCAAGACTGCAGCCTGTGAGCTGCTTAGCTCCGTGTCGGCCTTCTAACACCCACACCAGCCCTTGACCGCCGATATATGAAAAACCCACGGCTGAGACTGACAGTGATACCATCGATGACTCGAAATGGTCAAAGCGGCGCTTCAGAGAGGCCAGGACAATCGGCGATAGCGAAGAGTTGCGGGAAATCGGCATCTTTTCAGAGTGAGTACAGGTCGATACCTATATCAAAAACAGAACATAGAGGGCAAAGGAAAACTGATCTTCTGATCTCCTGCGCAGATCTTGACCCGTTCTGATTTAAGAGCATTTGGTAAGATTGCCGATTGCCCTGGAATATGCGGTTACCCGGGAATATGTAAAAGAGGTAGAGATCGACCTTTCCCTTTCAAATCTATCGACTGTATGGATCTCTCATCTTGACTGTCTTTGGTTAGACCAATGCCTCTATCTCTATCTCATCTGGATGATCGATTACAACCCGCACCTGCGAATCCTGCGCGATCTCGGCTTCGCGCTCGCCAATCTCTTCGCACCATGCACATTCCCCGACCATGGTATCTCGCCTTTCCTTTCTTCTCCGTCAAATTGACCGTCATCACCAGCTATATCTTTGAAATCAAGGTGGACACATCGTGTTCCTCGGAGGGGTAACGGAGCTGGTAACGGTCTCATCATCATCCGAGGACTCAAATGAAGGTACTTGTCGAGAAGGTTAGGGATGCGGTGGAGATGGAGAAGAGGATGGGAACCCCGGGTCAACCCTCAACGAGCGGCGAATAGAAGTGTGACTCCGCGTCTTCGGAACCCAGCGCAACCCGGAAGGAACAAGATAGCGGCGGAATGCCCAGTCCATTTGTGCGATGTGGAAACGCAGGCTCTTCATCGACTTTACCAATCTCTCTGCGAACAAACGTGTCGACCGGATCTTATCGTCTTTGTCGACGACGATTCCTCCGTTTTGGCTTCGGCTTTTTGGTGCAGGTTTAAATCATCGATCAGACAGCAATTCTGCAGCAGATTCACGCCACAACGTCAGCAAACTCGTCGCGGAAAGGAACCCTATGGAAAACCCTAGATCGCTCGAAGACCGGCGTTAACACACATGTACTCCGCCTGACACACAACGGCTGACCGGGCACGGCTCACAACAAAGGCGTCGACTTTGCTATTCACCCTCGAAACCACCCAACGCATACGCTGATCTTCCTGCTCGACCTTGTCCGCATCGCTACCGATTATTAGATCCGAGCCCGTTCCAACTCTATTCGAGCACGTCAACCCGGATTACTGGATCCGACAACGTCCCCCCGCTGAAGTGTTGATCGCCGGTGGGTTCACCTTCGGCGCAGACTTGTCCTCGTTCTTTTCCTACTGTCTCAATTCCCCCGATAACTACAACCCTTGGATATGCGTCGCCCTAATCCGAACGGTGCCCAATAATGACGCATGCATACGACAACTTGCAAAATGGTGATCTTTCCAGGAGACCCGAGATGTCCGAAACGATTACCGTGATTTCTTGAGCGTTTCAGGGAAGCTGCGGAAGAAGGCGTGTTATTCTTCCTGGATGGTCCACGCCGGAGGATGCGATTTTGTGATGGTCAAGGTGCACCTCAGTGAAATTTTATTCTCATCTACATCAATGGTTAGCGAGCTGACACCCGATTTTTCGTCTTGCTCCTTCCGACCTAGGCTCCGAAGATGGGTCACGCTCATCATGTGGGCACCAGGGCAACTTGGCGGACGTTTCGCAAGGTGTACACAAAGCTTCGATTATCCGGTCTTTCGCGCATCCACTGACATTTTGCTTCTCAAAACAGTACGGTCGATGGTTTCCTTGCGTTCAGCTGTTGTACCCGGACCACCTTCGCAGCGTTGGCACGCAGTGAAGTCGTCGCCTCGTTAACGTGATACGAAGAGGCGGAGTACACGCGAAGGGAACCCGGTGGTTGAGTGTGGAGCGGAAGATGCAGCAAACTGTCGTGGCCAAGGCCAGCGCTCGCTACGCGCCCCACCTATATTCGAGATCCAACCCTGCCTTGGGTGACAGATGGCTGTATCCTAAGTATGACTTGCGACCCCATATCTGGGTCGGTGTTTTACCGTTCGCCGTATCTGCCGTCAGGTGATCAAGCACGACTGCGGACTGCATCCGCCCGATCACCTCGTCGGAAGGTGACGAATATAAGAACTTATGTTGCCCTGCTTTGCCACCCCCAAGGGCCCAGCGGCTGGCTCTATCGGTTTGGTTGACAGTGTTTCGTGGTTGGTGAGTGACGATCTGCAGGAAACGTCGGGGCTTTCTGCTGATCCGGTTTTGATTCAACGCTCAGAGCTTCAGTCGATTATCACCCACAGTCTACGAATACCATGTCGTTCTTTTCTCCCGAAATTTATGCTATTCGGCTCTGGTTGGCGCTTCTTGGCATGGCGCCACTCTGTAGGTTCCTTCATGACCTCTGGGGCAGTGTCCTAGAGACAGTCGAGCAACGCACATCGATCTGCCCCAGGTACAAGATTGTTCCTGTTCTCTGCATCAAGTTTATTGCGGTCGCCGCTTACAGTTTCGGCCGAGACCAAGATCATCGCGTCGTGGACGAGGAGACGATCATCATCTGCGGCAAGAGTAAACTTTGCGTTATCCAGTCCGAATCGAGCAGTGAAGAGAGAGAGTTGCGGATGGGCGTCTTGGGTCGCCCTGGGCCGAATAAACTGTTACCGTCTCCAAAGACGTCGGGAGCCGTCCTCTCCGCCGCGAAGGATACCCCTCGAATCGCAGTCGTGTGTCCGGTATATATGTGCGACCTTGATGAAGATGTCCGTTCTCTGCAACACCTTTACGAGTCTTTAAAGTGTCAAACACGACAGCCCGACCTGGTCGTCTTTATCGATGACCATTCTCCAGCTTTACATCATTTCGGCTTTGTTCACACGACGGATGGCGATGCAATCTGCGTTCACGGAGAGACCGGATCACAGGCTGGGGAGGCTGGCGACAACGACGTACCTCCGGAACCGTACCGCCTGATCAACGTCGGCTCGTCCGGCTTCCGAACCCGAGTTCTGCGATTGCCTCGGAACGAAGGTCCAGCAACTGCTCGAAATGCAGGGATCGATCTTGCAATCGCGGAACTCGGGAACAACCCTGCCCATACCATCCTCTATCTTACCGGCTTGGATTGTATCGCGCCAAGTGACTGGATTCAAAACGGGTACAAGGCGGTTGCGGAAAGGCGTTTTCTCGCCACGTCGGAGGTCATCCCAGCTACGGAACCCCTGATCGTGGGGGGACTTACTAATAGCACCGACTCGTCTTCATCGATGTATAATTTCTACCATGATTTTTACGGGACGCTCAATCCTCGAGTTTGGGTCTCTGGTTCCAGCTTGAAAGGGGAGGTCCACCCGCTTTACTCCCCAAGCTGTAACATAGTGATCTACCCGGGTCAGCCCGATTCTTGCAAGCAGCTACCTCGGTTCCACGAGGGGTTCAAGGAACCTTCAATGGAAGATGTCTTGTTTTGTTTGGAGTCGGTGTTCAGAAGGGGCTGTGAGATGGCAGTCGATAAGGTTCGTAGGGGTTTCGTCGCTCGCCTTGTATAAAACGTATTGACTCCGAGCCGGTCTGCACCACGTGCTACTCCACAGAACGTAAAGATGACACATGTCCACCGACAGGGCCTGAAAGAGACGTGGAACACGTTCAGAAAGGTACGTCTTCCAGCTCTTGGCCAATGCTGCATTCACCCCTTTCTGAAGCGGCACTCCCTCTTCCGGAGTACGGTCGATGGGAACCCGCAGTAAATCTCCTGTTCCCGTCGTATGCTCAAGGACTGCTCGGTCCAAGCAAGTCGATGTCGTCGTTGTAGCTGCTATGTATCTTTCGGTAGGGTGGGATTCGAGCGGCAAAAGGCCGGCTTTACAGTGAGGCGCAGTGCTTCGGCTAGCGGGTTGTCGGATCTGCTACGGATAGGAGGACATAGCTGCACGACCAGATAGGACGATCGGGTTTCCTCGTTAGAAGAGACCTCGGTGTATCGAGGGTTTTCGGTAGAAGCATAATGTGACCAGTCTCAGCGGAATATCCACTGATGAAGCGATCAGAGCCAGCAGGAAAGCAGCTGTGAGGGCAGAGGAGCTGCAAATCAGACGGAAGAGACACAATACATGGCTATATGCATAATTGTGACACAATTGGCACTGTGCTGGATGTTCCGACACTGTCGTTCCGCACTGGCAATCAGCAGCAGAATGCGCAAAGTACGTTGTAGTCTTGTAGATCAGCCACCGAGAAGCGAGTTTGGCCATGAAGGTTTCTACGAACCGCCCATGGCGTCGGATGCACCGTCGGTCGCAAGGGCGCTCCTATCAGTGCTGCTCTCACTCGACATAGCCGTGCCCAGACGAACAAAGACGGAGGGCGACATATGAAGTCGGGGACGGCCAGGCGAGGCAGAATTTCGAACGGAGATGACTGGCGATCTCCGCGCGGAAGCAGGCGGTTCTGCGTTTCAGGTGATAGCCTGCCGTGATGGCGTTCGTCTCGGGGTGAATCGTTACCACATCCTTCCAGCCGGAAGATCAAAGGGGTCAGTCACCCTGCCTTCGAAGTTCTTGTTCTCCCGAGCATAGCGCTCTGATTTGTGCGGACTTTCAACTATTCAACTTCCAACCTGTCCGTTCGTGCTGAATCCCGCAAGTGTTCTATTACGTCACCAGCTTCAACCAGCTCTACTAGTCGCGCCAGAGTTGTACATCGGCCGACGAAGGGTCGAGCGATCGGGTTTGGTTCAGCGACGTTCTACCTCGCAGGGGCGGGCGTCTAGCCATCTCCCTAGCATTGCACCCTCGCGCGGGGATTTGCCCTTTTATCGCATCTGGTTTCTCGCTTCAATTGCTATTTCTTCGTTACTTCACTTGCATACACACATACAACTGTCTGTTGAAACCACCTCGTCTTTCATACGCACACATACACACCCAGAATTTGCCGTTTGATCACACCGAACCAACGCACCGCACT